>JASVEL010011522.1:0-125259 GCA_032618575.1 Nicotiana noctiflora | reverse complement strand
ATATAAGAAGCGTTGAATGTAGCTTTTTGAGGAAGTTCACCATCCATAGGTAGTAAGGGAGTCCAGTGGATGTGGCACAGAGAAGTGACTAGAGACGATAAGTAAAATCCCTTAGATTTGAGGGGTCCCCTCAACATCATCTCGTCAACTATCAAGCGGGCAACGGAAACATCCCGCTGGGTCACAAAGCACCATGTCAGCACTACCTTATTAAAGTTAATATCTGTGGTGTTGCTGGAGGGCAGAAATGGTTACAAACAACCGTAAACCAGCAATTTGCACTTTGCACTTTGAGTGAAGCTGCTAGAATTCAGAGTACTTTGGTCTTTTATCCAGATAGGATGACCAGTGACACACAAGGCCTCAATCATGGTATCCCAAGTGACGCCGGGCCTGTCGTGGTAAAAGTCCACGTCACTAGAAAAAGCGGGCAGTCCTAGAGCCTGCCTAATAGTAGGCTCTTTGGCCAAAACATACTTACCTCTAACGAACACTTCTCTGGACATTCCGTAGGGTACGTTCGCGTAGACTCCCTAACTAGCATCTTGTTGATGAGGGTCGGTTCATCGAACAGTAAATCCATCTCCCGGCGTTTGATCTCCTCATACATATCAGGCTTTTTATCCCGAAGAGCCATGTTGTCAATTGCGATCTCCTGTAACCAAGCTTTAGTAGCCTTGGCATAAATGTCCTCTTCAGCTTCGTCACCCCGCAAACCGAGACTCATTATAGGTCGGCCGCCTAGATGAGCTTGCCGCATTTCTGGATCTTTTAGGAGCCATAATCCTGCACAATAGAAGAAACTAGAAATTTTTATTATGCTAGTACATCGGTTAGTTACTCAGTCTTCACCATCCGTAAACTACAATTGTATTACCTCTAGTGCAATCATACCATAACCCCTACTTTTGACCACATTATTTTTCTAACAATTTCACCAAATCTACCTAGTGCACCCCACACTTATTTCCTTTCGCATTCCAACATCACCAAATTATACATATACCATCTCCAATTATATACAACAACAATCAACCCAAAATTTAGGCATTATCTCCCCTAAAAATACACAAGCCATATACTACAACATATTTTTGCCAACCTTAGCTCAAAACAACACCAAATAATTCAACCACCAAATTGGGTCTCCAAACCACCATACACATCACAATTCAACACAATGGAGACTCAACAATCTAAATTAAATCAAAATCCCAAAATCAATTATACAACATTAATACTAAATTTAAATATATATATATATATATATATATATATATATATATATATATATATATATATATATATATATATATATATATATTTATATACATATTCCAAACTAATTCTAGCATGGTATTACACAATTACTACAAATAAAGTGTGTTAAACTAAATTTTACAAAACTAATTAATCTACAAAAAATAAAAAAGCTAAACTAAAAAGAAAAGTAAAAAGGGAAATTACTTGTAGGAGGAGAGAAGAAGGGGGAAGATGAAGTTGAAGGAGTTGGGGAAGTGATGGAGGAAGAAGGAGGGAATTTGGGGTGGAAGAAGTAGAGAGAAGGAGGAGGAAATATAAATTTTGAGAGAGAATCGGGAGGGGGGGTGCCTGTGGTGATGATAATGAGGGGGGGGAGAAAATTTTAAAATTTTTTGTCTACCCAGATCTGAGCACGGTCAACTGTGGTCGGTCCACGTTCGCGGTTGGAACACGAAGAAGTAGGTTCAGAGAGGTTGTTCCACCACGGTTCTACCGCGTTTGCGGTTGGACCGCAGTAAAACAGTGTCTCTGAATATTTTGCCTAGCAACATTTGATCAGTTTTTTTTTTGTTTTTTTTGTATAGACTAACTATAATGATTTACACTTACAACAATTTCGTGGTTGCCTCCCACGTAGCGCCTGATTTAACCTTGCGGCACGACTCAACTACATGTGACCTACCCCGTGTCTAGCAACTTTATCACTTTATTTTTCACCATATCCTTCATATTCGGGTTCAGCCTTCTTTTGCATTTCTTGGAAGGTTTGTGCCCCTCTTCGCAGAAAATCTTGTGCATGTAGTATGCGGGCTGATCCCTTTTGTGTCTTCCATGGTCCAACCAATGGAAGATTTACATTCCTTGAGTACCTGTATAAGTTTTTGATCTTGCACATCTAGCAAACCAGATGAAGTAATAACAGGTAAAGTGGAGTTAGGGCCAAGAGATTCATACCTGAGATGAGCTGGTAGTGGCTTAAGTTCCAGGATTGGTGGCTCTTCCATGGATGGTTTTGCTGGAGGGGTCTCTCTCTTTTCTAATTGTAGTGGTTCAAACTCCAACTCTCTATCCCAAAACCCCTTACTTTCAAGAGATAGCACCCACTCTCCTAGTCTTTCACCATTTATCTCTTCTAAGTTCATAAGGCATGCCTGAAGTGGATCTTTAGCTGTCAATTCTACATCATCTGTCTCCACTATCACATCTACTGCATAAATGAGAGAGCAATTCGCGAACTCACTAGGGTGCCTCATAGATTTTTGTACACTGGATATGATCTCCTCTTCATTTAGCCTCAACTTGAGCTCCCCAATCTCACAATCAATTAATGCTCTCCCTTTGGCTAGGAATGATCTTCCTAAGATTATAGGGATCTCTTCGTCCACATTGCTGTCCAGAATCTCAAAATCGGCAGGAAACACAAAGGTCCCCACCTGAATGAGCACATCATCTAATATACCGAATGGACGCTTAATCGTCATGTCAGCAAGCTGTAATAACATAGAAGTAAGCCTGTCTCTCCCGATGCCCAGCCTCTTATAGATCACCAAGGGCATAAGATTTATGCTTACCCACAAATCACACAATTCCTTAGCAAAGGCAAAGTTTCCTATAGTGCATGGAATGGTGAAGCTACCTGGGTCAGATAGCTTCTCAGCTGTGGGTCTAAAGACCACTACACTACATGTCTATGTAAGAGTTACGATGGCCAAGTCTTGGAAATCAATTTCCTAGACATCAAATCTTTCATCATCTTAGCATACCCAGACATCTTTTTCAAATCTTCAATTAGGGGAATATTTACTTGGATTTGCTTGAGCATCTCGAAGAATCTCTTGTATTGCTCCTCTTTCTGGTGCTTGGCCAACCTTTGGGAAAATGGGGATGGAGGCCTCTTCTTCCAAGTCACTTGGGACTTTTCTTTCTTTATAACCAGTTCCACAACCGACTGCTCTACCGGTTCAGCTACTTTATCCGTTCCCTGGTGCCCATCATTACCTTCCGCTACTGGCTGGACTGTAACTTCTGTCAACTCGGTGGACTCATCCAATTCAATGGGTACTGGAGTGAGTGTCTGAGCCTACAAAGTGCCTCTATCTCTTTCATGCTCAGCATCAAGATCTCTTCCACTTCTCAGACTAACTGCCATCAGCTGCTTTGGGATGTGATCATTTGGGTTTGTTTGTGTATTTGCAGGCAATGTCCATTTAGGACGATTATTAAGTGACATACCAATCTATACCACCTGTACTTCAATATTCTTGATAGCTGCATCATGTACATCTATCCTCTCATTGGTTTTGGCCTGTGACCCAATTACCTGCTGCATCATAGCTTCTAACCTTGCGAACCCATCGTCATGTCTACCCCCATACTGTGGTGGAGATAGATGATACCCCTGCTGCTGATTGTTGAAATTCTGAGGTCTAGGATATAGAGCCATGTTGTTTGGTGGCCTCATACCTGCTGCATTATACTATGGCTAAAGAGGCATGTACTGCTGTGGAGCTTACTGACCATAACTCTGGTTACCTTGTCGCTGTCCTCCATAATTAGCAACATAGTTCATGTCTTCATGCTGATGATGATGTTCTTAGTCTGCAGCCCATGGATTACCTATGGATTGGCTAATGCAAGATGTGCATAAACCACTATTGGTAGTGTCTACAATGTGAACCTGCTTCTTGACCCCAGATTCTTCCACCTTCTTTGTCACGATGCTCATTTGTGTCAGTAAAGTTGCCATGTTCTCCTCCATAGTGTTGGAAGGATACAAAGGTATAGAGTGTACCACTGGAGTGATAGGAGCATTCATGGTCGTCCACCCGGCGTTCTGAGCCATCTTCTCAAGCAAATTCTAGCTCTCTCTCCAGGTCTTGCTCAGAAAAGCCCCTCCTGCCAAGGCTTCAACAATGTTCTTCATACTATCTGAAAGCCCCATGTAGAACCTTTGACCCAACATCTGCTCAGGAAACCCATGGTGAGGACACATAACAAGCATACCTTTGAATCTGCACCAAGTTTCATGTAATGTCTCCATTGGTTTCTATTTGAAGCTCACAATCTCATCGATTTGCTTAGTTGTCTTGTTAGGTGGATGAATCTTGTTTTGGAATTGCTTGACTAACTCATCCTATGTTGCAATGGAGTTTAAGGGGAGTGAGTTTAGCCATACCTGCGCAGCCCCTGTAACTGAGAATGGAAATAGTAATAGTCTGATGGCTTCCAGTGTCACGTTTGGTTGCCTCTGCGTCTTGCATATAGATAGAAAGTTCTTCAGGTGCTGTTGTGGATCTTCAACATGAGTCCCAGAGAATAATCCCTTATTTTGCAACAAGTGTAGCATATTGTTGGTAATCTGGAAAGACTCAGCTTGAATCACTGGCACAATAGTGGATGTTGCCAAATTATCCGTTGTTGGTTGTGCCCAGTCAAATAGTGCACCTTCTTGCGCCTCCTATGCCTCTTACACATTCAACCCAGCTTGCTGGTTTGGGCCGTTCACGTCTCCCATGTCGAAATATAGTTTAATTGGTTGCTGAGATTGCTGAAGTTGTTTGATTGCCCTGTAACGTGCCCGGAAAGTTTGCTCTGGGTCTGAGAGTCCTTCAATTAGTTCTCCATTCCTTACAGATTTCATAGGCATGCACCTAAGTACCCAATTCAACAACCGTCAAAAGTTTCAATGTAAAGTGTGTAGAAAGAACCTGACTACACAAGAAACTTGTAGTTCTGTCAATGGCAATTTATAATTCCATTAATTCCCCGGCAACGGCGCCAAAATTGATTCACGCCCAAACAACGATCGTAGTCAATATAATCCGGTCAATTAAGTCCAGAGTCGATCCCAGAGGGAATTAACCTATCGACAGCAACTTCTAGAACCCAATAACACTTCTAAAGTAGCTTCCCAAACTTTTGAATATATTTTTGTGGAATATATTCTACTAACTAACTTTTGCAAGAAACTAAAGAATTGAAAGAAAGAATTCAATGTTGTGTAAAGAATGAAGATAAAGACTAAGGTATTGATTTCCCCTATTGATGGAATCCCTTCTGTTAATGCTCATACAAATTGTCAATATTATTCTATCAATCATGACGACTATTTTTACCGTAATTATCTCCCAAACAACTACAATAATTTACTAGTGTACTCTCCGAGCTACCCTAGCTAGCTTTAATTTGAAAGGTTCACTTTAGATTGGACCCAAGGTTTCGTTATTCCTAACCCCACCTTTACACCTAAAATTATAGATTCCTCCAATAAGCTAGGTGTGGTGTTGTTCAACATTTTACCTAAATATCGACTCTTTTCCAAGTTATGCACACTAAATAGGCACAACTAATTGAGAGCTCTATCAATTAACTACAACAAGAATGAAGTTGAACAAATAGAAATCTAGCTAACAAATTGTAATCACATAACCCAGAAGTTCATCACTCAATAGGTTCCATGAAATCCTTAGATAAAGAATTAGCTACTCATAATCAAAGAAACAAGATAGGTAACTGAATTCATAATCAAAGATTTAATGTAAAAGAAAGAAAGATGTTGAGAGATTTCTCTCTTACAAGTTTTCTTGCAAAATAATTAATAATATAATACTTGCCTCTCTTGGGAAAATCCTAATTTTAAATATAGGGTTTATGTTACATAAATCTCGTTTGGACAATTTTATCCCTTACATTTTCGGCTTCCACCGCGGTCCGACTGCGTTCGCGGTTGGATCGCGGTGAAACAACCTTTCTGATTCTTCAGAGGTTCCGCGAGCCCTCTCTACCGCGGTTGGACCGCGGTCGCGGTTGGACCGCGGTAGAATAGTGCCGCGGATTCTTCCTTTATTTTTTCAGCACAAATTTCCACTTTGTTCTACAATTGGCCTTTTTACCATCTTATGACTCCAAAACTGCTCCTTTTGTCCTCATTAGCTAATGTGTACCTATAACACACTAAAAACACCAATACAAGCATTTTACCATTATAAATAATATTAAAACAATAATAATGTGTGATTATTTAGGGCATAAATATAGTCAAATTCACCTATTATCATATGTCATGGGCAATTGTATCAACAGAGAATGGACAGAGCTTATAACAAGAAAGCGCGTCCACAGAAATTTAAAGTCGGGCAACTGGTATTGAAGCGTATCCTACCTGACTGGGCTGAAGAAAAAGGAAAGTTCGCTCCTAACTGGGCGAAGCCAATTGTTGTAACACGAGTGTCGTCCAACGGTGCATTATACCTAACATATGTGAAAGGGAAATGTGTAGAAATGGCTATCAATTCTGACGCAGTCAAGAGATATTATGTATGATTTCTTTATCTTTATGTATCTGATTCTATTTGACACGTTTTGAGATTGAACTGATGAAGGCATTTTGTTCTGCTATCCAAACACTTTATCCATTGCTATCCTTTTGAGACTTATTATATATTTTTTTTCATATCCCTCTTTCAAAATCAACAACAAAAATAAGGATTGAATAGGGAAATCAAGCGAAAAACAAAAGAAGAAAAGAAAGAAAAAGAAAAAAAAAGAAAAGAAAGAAAGAGAAAGAAAAAAAAGAAAAGAAAGAAAAAGAAGAAAAAAAAGAAGAAAAAATAAGAAAAGAAAAGAAGAAAAGAAAAGAAAGAAAAGAAAAGAAAAAGAGGAAAAGAAAAGGAGAAAAGAAAGGAAAAGAATGGAAGGAAGGAAGCATTGCAACAATGAAGCGATTTTATGACTTGAACTACGTTTCACTTAATCCCAATGGGACACACCCTCACAACCTACCTCAACAATATTTGGGGCGTACCTCCAAACCACCGGTCGCACTAACACTGAAGAGTGATGGACACAACACCGCTCTGAGGTGAAATTGAAGACGATACTAATTTATCTTAACCATAAAAAATTCCTTCCTGCTCACCTGATCTCTGGACATCTTGACAAACTCCTTCACTCATGTCATTCTCGGCTCAATTTCTGCAATCAGAACTGGTTCACCAGTATACTTTAAGACAGAACCAACATAGCACATAATAGTGCAATCAACTAATCAACGGCAGCCTCCCCAACATAGCTCGACACCATATATATCACAACACATATGCTCTATTACTGGCGTAATACCATGGTGAGATTAAACTCACTCTTTTTACAAGCTTGTGGAGACACAGATCATCAGAAATCTTAACCTTTCTGCCATTTTCTTGCATTCACCCACATAACAATTAAGCCTATTCTCTAGGTGTCCAATTTTCTTTTTTACTAAGTCCTAAATTTTTCAAAAAATTTGGTAGAGTTTCCTTTGTAATTGGGCCTATCCATCTACTGGAATATCACCAAAACCATCCTAACAACACGGCTACAACTCGACAAAATATCACAACATATATCATCTACATTAAATCTCAATACTACCTGTATTATATTATCAAAATTGATACATGGACATGCGTTGCACTTATTTGAATCATAACACGTAAAAAAAATATTGCCACTTTATTTTTCTGAGTCTGAACTCATACACCCACGCGTATTGCACTTAACTTCCAACTAGGAGATACAACAATATTCTTCACACGCCCATAACTTGGGGCTACAAAACATATAACAATAGGAATGAATCTCTTAACAGTTCATCTATTATCCCATAACTTCTTCGACATAACCAAGATCACATAGATACACCTCACAACACTAACATACTCATCATGTGGATATCCGACTGCCATCCCCACTAATAAGGACATTACCGAACACATACGTTAAAATTACTTTCTCACATAATCAGGACTTCGGTGCTCAAGCCATAGGCAAAGATTCGGACTCAAGTCCTACAGATTGGCCCAACATTAACTCACGGAGATTACATCTCGCTCCTCGATCGGTGAATCTCCAGCCATCGATGCAGATGTATTACTGAATGCTCGCATGCGCGTACAAACGTGTGGAGAGAGTTATTTCTTAAGCTGAATCAAATACGCATGATAAGATTTCCAAGAAAGCGAAGTGTTTCCTAAAAGTTTTGTAGACTCCCAAAGATAGATACAGACGTATACGTACCGATCCGCGAGAGCCTACTCAACCGGCTCATGACTCGCGAGGCCTAGTAACCTAAGCTCTGATACCAACTTGTCACGACCCAAATTTGGTCGTGATGGTGCCCAACACTAAAGCTAGGCCAGCCAGACCAACAATTGTTTTCACAATTCAAAACCAGTCCCAAAAGGACATATCAAGAAGAATATATGAGTCAATAGATACTCCAATAATAATAATATGAATAGATAGTGAGAAGTGCAAAAATGTAATAACACTCCCAAAGATCTGGGGTCACGAGTCTAGAGCCTCTAAACAAAATGGAATAGTCATAGAAATATTGAATGAAATACTCAAGTCTGAAACATATAGTAATAATTGAATGGAAAGAGTATCTTGGTTCTGCGAACGCCGGCAGCTACCTCAGCAACTTGAAATAACTTTGATATAAGCTGGAGTGCTCATCTAACCCTCCTGTGTACCTGAACCACGAACTAACAACAACAACAAATCACAACTGGCACAGATAATCTACAGATAAAATGCAATGCAATGCACATGACCGCTACGGTGTGTAGCCCGATCCATTTAACATCGACAGTGCTCACTAGGGGTGTGTACAGACTCCGGAGGGGCTCCTGCAACCCAAGTGCAATATCATATCATCTGCTGCAGTGTGCAGCCAGATCCTTATATCATCTGCTGCGGCGTGCAGCCCAATCTACCTCAGTCCACAACATGCATATGAGTCACACAATAGTTCAAATTATTTATTTCCAGGTTCTAGATCATTAATGATGAAAATACTTAAATTTTATTTAATCTTCCAAGAACAGGTGACTTAGCATTTCATAATAGTCATTTCAAACCAGGAATGAGATCAGTGATTAAGCAAACCAAGCTATCACATATATATCTAACTCCTAGGGATACTACAGGTCGGCAAAAGGCCCCAAACATGGCTTACAGCCCACAAACATATCTAACACAATGTTTGTTTCAATCGTATATAACATATTATTCATATCCAGGATGGACCAAGTCTCAATCCCCAATCATAATCAATCCTGCACTTGCCATGGGTTGCGAGCCATGCTCTACTAGCGTCACAATGTGCTAAGCCGGGGTTTCGAACCCTGAGGCTTTCCGGGCTCAAATTCAAAAAATGAAGATAGCAGCTGAAACCCCTGTTAGAAATGCCCGAGATGCGAATTTGATAGACAATTCAAAAAGTGAATGACTACAGTTTAGACCTTATCAAAGCAGAGAAATAACTAGCTGGGGTTCGAAGACAGTTGTCTAAAAATGCAAAGGAACGAGCCCATATGGTTCAACAGCTAAAAGAAGAGCATGATATTGAGGTCACCAGATTGAGGAAAAAAGTTATTACCACAGAGGTCAAAATGTGCAAACAAGAAAATGAGTTCAGTGTTGAAAGGGAACACTGCTATACAACTTTAGCACAATTAGAAATGGATTTGCAACAACTTCACGAAAAGAATCAGCAGAGTTTGTAGGCCTGGGCTGAACAAATTGGGCATTTGCTTAAGGAAAAAGGGATAATTAGAGAAAGAATACTTGATATTGCTCATTACATTGCCAAATATGTGAGAACATGACCCAAACTACATTACTTGCCTCAGTGATGATATTCGTGAAACAGATAATGTACGACTTAGACAGACTCCAAGGGGGACTTGCATATAGGCCCGCTGCGAGATCGAACGATGTCTTGCGGGCACCAGGATCTTTAATGTTTTCATGAGTCAGTATTTCATTGTGTCAGTCACTTAAGTCTGTATTTTCATTTTTAATCAGCCTGCATTTCAATTCAAATAGTTGTTAAGAAGTTCAAAGTTTTGTCTATCATTTAGAGTCTATCATTGTAATAGATGTGTTGGCCATTAATAAATTTGAAAATTCCCAAAAAAGTTCTATTTGTATTTTTGTCTTTGATTTTATCTGAACACATTTGCAATAGGCAATTTTATAGGACCGATAATAATCATATGGAAATATAAAATTTAAATACGAGTCAAAAGAATAGTGAAAAATAAAACAAAAATGAAAATGAAAAAATGGAAAGAAAGAGAAAAGGGAAAATCCGCAAAAAATGAATTGGCAAAGCAAAGGAAAAGGCAAGAATTAAAGAAAAGCCATAATTGAGAAAGACAAGATGACGTATGTGGCCGTGCGAAATTGTTTAATACATCTATGCTCCCAATGTGCGATTATTGATTAATAGTGCCCTAACCACTAATGAAAGTTGTTGTTGTTGAGTCCATACATGTAGTTTTAGCTAGATGGCATTCTGGAAACTCATCTATACAATACCCGTTCACAAGAGATGTCGAAAATAATTAGCCAAGAGATCGAAGCTACAGTTGTTGACCCGGCGAGGTATGAAGAATTAGTGGATGTAAATGCTATGAAGGAGGAAATGTACAACCTTAACCAACAAATGGCCGAAATGTATCAGGCTTGGGTGAAAGGACAACCCTTACCCGCATATCCTCCAAATCCCGCCTATGTTCCTCCACCAGTTCAAACACAAGACCCTCCTACCGTAAATTCTTCCTCGGCCTACCCTACTTATCCACCTTATTATGCAACCACTTCTCAAATACAACCACCTCCTCCACCACCAAAGCAAATCCCACCACCACCACCAGTTGCTCATGTGTACGTGGCTCCTCCACCATCCACATTACACAAGTCTTCAAGTGAACCTCTGTTCCACACCCAAGAAAACCATTACCATGCACCAGAACCCAATTTTAGACATCATGAGCCATACCCGTACACTCCTCTCATTGATATATCCGAGGAAGAGAAACCACCCAAGAACCCTGAACAAGAGGAAATGATTCGTAAAGTAAAAAGTTTGGAATAGTCGTTCTGGAACATGCAAGGTCTCGGGGGAGGGTGCAACTAAGTGTTGCTTATAGAGACTTGTGTCCATTTCCAGAAGTCCAATTGGCTGTGGGTTATAAATTTTAAAAATTTTGATCTTTATGATGGTCACGGTGACCCAGTAGCTCACTTGAGAGGATTTTGTAGTGAAATGATGGGTGTTGGTGGTATAGACAAATTACAAATAACATACTTTAGCCAGAGCCTCAGCGGGTCAGGCATAGAGTGGTACACGAGGCAGGATCACACTCGTTGGTATACCTGGGATGATTTAGCCCAGGCTTTTGGAAATCATTTTTAGTATAATTTGGATATTGTTCCTGACCGACTCTCCTTGACAAAAATTGAAAAGAAGCCTAGGGAGAGCTTTAGGGCATATGGATTCAGATGGAGAGAGCAAGCCGCAAGGGTCTATCCACCTATGAAAGAGGGTGAGATAGTATATTATTTCTTGCAGGCTCTAGAGACCAATTATTATGGACACCTGATGTCAGCTATTGGAAAGACATTCAATGAAGTCGTCAGAATGGGAAGTATAGTAGAAGAGGGCTTAAAGTCTAATAAGATCATGAGTTACTAAGCGATAAAGGCAACAACCCAAGCCATCCAGATTGGCACTTGAGGGGTTCTGGGGAAGAAGAAGAAAGAAGAAGTAGTTGTGGTGGAAGGTAGGACATGGTCCGGGGGTCCTTCCCCTTATTATCATCAACCCCGTCCACGTCACCAACTTTTCCCACATACACCATATGGCCAACCACAACATTACTATCTACCTCTCTTTCCCCATTTTTCAGTCCATCATGCCCAAACTTACCCTCAACCACAAGCACCATGACGTGTACCCACTCCTCATAACACCTACAATACCCATCTCCCAAAACATACACAAATCGTAGTGGAACTGGTTTCTGCCAAAACCCTGCTGCCAAAAATGATACATTACAGAAGAAAAAGACTTTCAATCCGATAGGAGAATCCTATACCAGCCTATTCCAGAGGCTGAGGCAGGCTGGAGTATTAAACCCCATTGAGCCAAAAATCCCAAACCCACCACCAAGAAACCTGGACTATTCCGTCAGTTGCGAATATTGCTTAAGAGCTCCGGGGCATGATACAGAGAAATGTTGGCACTTAAAGACTGCTATTCAGGAACTCATTGACACTAGGAAAATTGAAGTGCAGGCTCCTAAAACTCCTAATATTACGTAGAATCCCTTCCCTACTCATTATGAGGCTCACATGATTGAGTTGGTACAAAGGGGAGAGTGCAAAAAGCCATCTCAGACGGTGATGATGATCAAAGCAAGTGAAAGTAAAACATATGAGGAATCACTTGGTGGTAAAGTAGTGGTTACAGCGGAACAAGTGGTTAATGAGCCAGTGTTGATAGTAAAACCAGAACCTGTGAAGGTGATAACACCAGGGGCAATTGTTAAGCCCATGTTGGTTGTAAAGGGTGCTCAAGCAGCACCGGTCATCATTAAATCGGTAACTCAGCTACATCTCGTAGATGCAAAGGTTATTCCATGGAACTATAATAAAGTGATTGTTATGTACCAGGGAAAAAAAGTCAAAGATGAAATATGTGAGGCTCATGGTTTGACAAAATCAGGGAGGTGTTTTGCCCCTGAGGAATTAAGAAAAGCTACAATGGCTAGGGACAATCCGTCAACGGTGAAAAAAGTTGTCACCGAGGAGGAAGCTGAAGAATTTCTAAGAAAAATGAAGGCACGTAATTTTTCAATAGTGGAAAAATTAAAGAAAAAGCTGGCACAGATCTCTCTATTGTCTTTGTTAATCCATTCAGATGAACATCGCCAGGCGCTAATGAAGATCTTAAATGAAGCGCATGTGCCCGAGAAAATTACTGTGAACCATCTTGAAAAGATTGCGAACAAAAGTTTTGAGGTGAACAGGGTGACATTCTATGATGATGAATTGCCAGTGGAGGGAACTAAACACAATAGAGACATGTACCTTACAGTAAAATGCGAAGATTCCGTAGCAACCCAAGTGCTGATTGATAATGGGTCTAGTGCCAACATTTTCCTTCTATCCACTCTAGAGAATTTGAAGGTTGATAATGAAAGAATTCACAAAAAAAGCATTTGTGTATGAGGATTTGATGGTGGAGGGAAAAATACTGTGGGAGATATTGTGCTAGAGCTTACAATTGGGCCTATAGAATTCCTGATGGAGTTCCAAGTGCTAGATATTGCAATGTCTTATAATCTTTTACTAGGCTAACCATGGATCCACGCTGAAAATGTTGTGCCCTCTTTGCTACATCAGATGGTTAAATTTGAATGGGATCGTCAGGAGATTGTGGTCCACGAGGAGGACAATTCTTGCAATATTATTATACCCTTTGAGGAAGTCGAATATGATAAGGGTCAGTGGGTGTACCATGTGGTGGATACAGTGCCGGTCGCTAAAGTCCTCTGTGCCTAAGGTGGCTACCGCATGTCTTATGGTAGCAACATAAATATTGAAGAATGGATTTCTACCCGGAAAGGGTTTGGGAGCTTCACTACAGAGCATTATACAACCAGTGTCTCTTCCTGGTAGTATTGATACTTTTGGGCAAGTCTTTAAACCCACCAATGCCGATATAAGGAGAGCCAGAAAGTTGAAGAAGAAAGTGTGGACCCTTCCTAAGACTATTCCTCGCCTTCCCCGTTCTTTCATCCAGTTTGGTACTAAAAGGCGCCCAGCAACAGTGATGCCCACCTTAGTGGTGATAAGGCCTGACAAGGAATTGATTGAAAAATTAATAGGTTGTTCGATGAATTAAATATTGTGGAAGCAGGTGAAGGTCCAAGGAGAATTGATGTCCAGTTCATGGGAACTCGGGCCAATCTTAATAACTGGAAACCTACTCCTCTTCCAACTCAGAAGGAGTCACGGTAGTTAGGTTTTTATTTTCTTTAAATCTGGTTTATTTCGAGGTTGTAATTCAAATTTCTATGTTCCACCCAATTGGATGAGTCAAACCTTGTTATCTAATAAATTTTAATGAAATGCATTTTCTTTCTCTCTTCATTCCTGATAGCCTCTATTTTTATCTTTCTTTTCTTTCTTGTACAATCCATTTTATGATGATTTTAGTGATGTTTCATGCATGAGGAGTTCCCGACCTAGTCATGATAATAAATGTAAAATAGTAATACAAGAAATTGAATATGATGAGGAGGTGGAGTATTATGACGAGAAACCTTTGGAAGAAATTAGTAAATAACTGAGTCAATATGAGGAGAAACCCAAACCTAACTTGAATGACATAGAGGCAATCAATCTGGGGGATCAGGAAAATGTTCGGGAAACAAAAATAAGTGTTCATTTGGAAGCCTCGCTCAAGGAAGAATTGAAAAATTTGTTGTTTGAATACAGAAATATCTTTG
Source organism: Nicotiana noctiflora (assembly GCA_032618575.1). NCBI lineage: Eukaryota > Viridiplantae > Streptophyta > Magnoliopsida > Solanales > Solanaceae > Nicotiana > Nicotiana noctiflora. The sequence goes on along the minus strand of JASVEL010011522.1, from coordinate 110,650 downwards.
CATGGTCATATGATGATATACCGTGTCTGAGTACTGACCTGGTTGTCCACAAGTTGCCTACGTATTCAGAATGCCCGCCTGTCAAGCAGAAGTTGAGAAAATTTAAGACAGACATCAGTGTGAAAATCAAAGAAGAAGTCAATAAGCAGTTCGAGGTGATGGTTATATGGGTTACTAGATATCCTACCAAGTTAGCCAATGTCGTGCATGTGCCAAAGAAAGATGGAAAGACAAGAGTGTATGTTGATTATCGTAATCTCAACAAGGCAAGTCCAAAAGACAATATTCCACTGCCAAACACCCACATACTGATTGACAATTGGGCCAAATATGATATTGGTTCTTTCATAGATTATTATGCGTGTTATCACCAGATTCTAATGGATGAGGAAGATGCTGAAAAGGAGGCATTCATCACACCTTAGGGGACATACTATTATAGGGTTATGCCGTTTGGACTGAAAAATGCAGGGAAAACATAAATGAGGGTGAGGACCACCATGTTCCATGATATGATACATCGGGAAATTGAAGTCTGTGTGGATGATGTCATTATCAAGTCCAGAAAATAGTGCGATCATGTTAAACACCTGAGAAAGTTCTTATTGAGGCTTCGCAGGTATAATCTCAAACTCAATCCAGCAAGTGTGCTTTTGGAGTCTCGTCAGGGAAGTTGTTGGGGTTTGTGGTAAGCTGACGTGGTATTAAATTAGACCCGTCCAAAATCAAAGCCATCCAGGAATTGACTCCACCAAAGAGCAAGAAAGAAGTGATGAATTTTCTCGGCATGTTGAATTATATCAGCAGGTTCATTGCTCAGCTTACATCAACTTGCGAGCCTATCTTTATGTTGCTGAGGAATGATGCTACAGTCAAATGGACAGATGAGTGCTAGGAAGCATTTGATAAAATCAATGAGTATTTGGCCAATCCGCCTGCATTGGTTCTGCACGAGCTAGGAAGACCTTTGATCCTTTATGTGATAGTATTGGATAATTCTTTTGGCTGTATATTGGGGCAGCATGATGTTACGGGAAAGAAAGAGCATGCAATTTACTACCTCAGTAAGAATTTCATATCTTACGAGGTAAAATACACTCAATTGGACAGGATGTGATGTGCTTTGACATGGGTGGCACAGAAGTTGAAACATTATTTGTCAGCATATACCACTTATCTCATCTCCAAGTTGGATCCGTTTTTTAGAAGCCCATGTCCACAGGAAGGCTTGCTAATTGGCAAATCCTGCTCATAGAATTTGATATTGTTTATGTGACTCGTACTACGATGAAAGGACAAGCAGTGGCTGATCATTTAGTGGAGAATCCAGTTGATGATGAGTATGAACTGTTGAAAACATAGTTTCCTGATGAGGAGGCAATGTACAGTGATGAACTGGAGCAAGATGAAAAACCTGACTGGAAGCTATTCTTTGATGGGGCGGCCAACAACAAGGGCGTCAGGATAGGAGCGGTACTTATTTAAGAGACAGGGCAACATTAGCCTGTTACAGCCCAGCTTCACTTCTTCTGTACCAGCAATATAGCTGAATACGAGTCATGTATCTTGTGTTTGAGAATGGCTATAGATATGGGTATCCAAGAGATCTTGGTCATGGGCGACTCAAATCTTTTGGTACATCAAGTTCAAGAAGAATGGGAAACAAGGGACTTAAAACTCATACCGTATTGGCAATGTCTGCATAAACTTTGCCAGCAATTTCAGTCAATAGAATTCAAACACATTCTGATAATTCACAATGAAGTTGCTGACACTTTGGCCACTTTGGCGTCAATGCTGTATCATCCAAATAAAGCTTATGTGGACCCATTACAAATTCGGGTCCGAGATAAACATGCCTATTACAATACGGTGTAAGAAGAGCTTGATGCTGAGCCATGGTTTCATGGTATTAAAGAATACCTCAGGATGTGAGTATATCCGGTACAAGCCATATGGGATCAAAAGAGATATATTAGATGCTTGGCAAGAGGATTTTTCTTTACTGGACAGGTTTTGTACAAAAGAACTATATTTCTTGGTTTATTGAGGTGTATGGATGTAAAGCAGGCTACAACAATCATGACCACGGTACATGCAGGAGTCTGTGGACCGCATATGAGTGGGTATGTGTTGGCAAAGAAAATTCTCCGAGCAGGTTACTACTTGTTTACTATGGAACGAGACTGTATCATCTTTGTGCACAAGTGTCATCAATGGCAAGTACATGGAGATTTGATACATTCCCCACCGTCTGAGTTGCATACAATGTCGGCACCATGGCCTTTCGTTGCTTGGGGTATGAATGTCATTGGGCTAATCGAACCAGTAGCATCTAATGGGCACATGTTTATTTTGGTTGCTATTAATTATTTTACTAAATGGGTTGAGGTGAAAACTTTCAAATCAGTGACCAAGAAAGCAGTGGTTGATTTTGTACAAGCAAACATTATTTGCCGATTCGGAATTTCGAAGGTGATTATCACAGATAATGGTGCCAATCTCAATAGTCATTTCATGGCGGGGACATATCAGAAGTTTAAAATTACACACTACAATTCCACACCATATCATCATAAGGCTAATGAAGAAGTTGAGGCAACTAATAAGAATATTAAGAAAATACTTCAAAAAATGGTGGATGGATCGAGGTAGTGACATGAGAAATTACCATTTACTTTTCTAGGGTATCGCACTACTGTTCGCACTTCGGTAGGGCGACTCCTTATTCATTAGTGTACGACACAGAGGCAGTGATACCTGCAGAAGTAGAAATGTTGACTTGTGGATTAGAGAGCTCAAAATCAAATTTTGATGATTCGGTCAGCTCCGGGATGTCATTTATGGCTTAGCAGGGTGATTGGAATTGAATTTGGAGGTCCGGTGTAGTTTTAGGCTTGAATTGGCTAAGGTTGAATTTTGGCAAAATCCGAATGGTAGGTGAGATTTTGATCCGGGAGTTCCGAATGGAATTTCGACAGTTACAGTAGCTCCGTTAGGTGATTTTTGGATATGTCTGTAAATATTCAGGTCATTCGGACATCATTTTGTCGGGTTTTTGATCGGACATTGGTTTCAGAAGTTTTCGATGAAATTTGGGCTTGAATTTGCTTTAATTTGAAGATTTTCGTGTTTAGGGTGTGTTTTTATGATTGGAACAAGTTTGTATCGTGTTTTGGAGTAGGTTGGTCATTTTTGTTGGGCTCCCTAGGGCCTCAGGATGAATCTGTTGGTCCAAACGGACCATTTATGGCCAAAGGAAGAAGTAGGTCTGCTGTCATAGATGCAGCAGACGTTTGTTCTTCGCGATCACAAAGAAGGCCACGCGATCGCGCAGTGTATCGGGGAGCTGAGGAAATTTTTCTCTTCGCGATCGCGAGGTGCTGGATGCGATCGCATAAGGTGAAGGCTGGGGGAATCGCGATCGCGGAGCCTGGATCGCATTCGCAGAGTGCAAGGGTAGCTGGTCATCGCGATCGCAGCTGAGTCCACGTGATCGCGTAGAAGAAAAACAGGCCTGCAAAAATTTCCTCATCGCGATCGCGTGCCAAAGGCTGCAATCGCTTAGAGTACTGATGCCTGGCAGAAGGGATTTAACAAGACATTTCATTCGCGAACCCATAACTCATTTCCTCCATTTTTGAGTTCTTAGAGAGAAACGTGACGGGATTTGAAGGGGATTTTATTGGGAAAACATTGGAGGTAAGTTTTATGGTCTAAATACACGATTTTTTCTTAGAATCTTCATTTATATCACTGTAAATGGAAGGATTAATGGGCGATTTTTGCCCTAAGCCTGAGTTATGGTAAATCATCGATTCGAATGGGCAAACAGAGTCCGATTTTGATAAACTTTATATGTATGGACTCGTGTTGAGATAAGGATTCCAAAAATATAACTTTTGTAATTATTCAAGAAGCGTACCGAAAGTCAAATTTTGACAATTTCGTGGGTTTTGTTGTAAATCGAGTTATTTCGATTGGTTCATGCCTATTTAGCCTATTTTGATGTGTTCTTATTGATTTTTATCAGATTTGGCATCCGAGGAGATTGATTTGTAGGAAAGCGCAAGGCGAGCTAGGACTTCTACCGATTCGAGGTGAGTGGTGGTAGTAAATGATGTATTGAGTGTTTGAAACCCCGTACTTGCATTATACAGTGTTATGCTGAGATGAAACACGCGTCATGTGACGGGCGTGGTGGTATTGTGATTGGGGATTTGGACTTGGTCCATCCCAATTGATAGTTTATTGTGCATCATGACTGAGATTAAGCTTATATCTGTGTATTTGGGCTAGTAGCCATGTTTGGGGCCTTGTGTCTATCTGTAGAGTATTAGGGAAGCCTGTAGAGCTAAATGACCCTTATATTATGTTGGACACATACACTCAGCCCTAATCATAGTTGTATAGCATATCATGAGCCAGTACTAAATGTGTACTTTGAGAGAGACTACCTAGGGTGAGATTCCCTGTTTTAGCTGAGTGGGCCTGAGAGGCCAAGTCTATATTGATTGAGATGGGGTCGAGGACCCGCTGTGAGGTATTGATGTACATATCGGATCGGGCTGCACGCCGCAGCATTTTACATATATATACATATATATTGGGTCAGGCTGTATGCCGCAACATTATATATACGTGGATCGGACTGCATGCCGCAGTGATATATACGTGGATCGGACTGCACGTCGCAGTAATATACATATGGTTCGGACTACACGCCACAGTATTATTACGCTTGGGCTGTAGGAGCCCCTCTGGAGTCTGTATACACACCCAGTGAGCGCCTTTGACGTTAAATGGATCGGGCTGATACGCCACAGCGCTCTCTCTCTCTCTCTCTCTCTCTATATATATATATATATATATATATATTGGATCGGACCGCACGCTGCAGTAGTATGAGTGAGGACTAGGTCAGTATGGGATCATTGTGAGACAGTTGTGGACTTGAAATGGGACTTATCACTGTAGAGATGACTTACCTGTGAGGTTACCCTTAGAACTGTCTAGTGATAGTACAAGTGTTCTTAGTTTTAGTTGTTATTTGTTATTATTAGTCACTAAGTTGAAATATACTCACCCCACTCCCCTGCACTTTTTGTGCAGATCCACAGGTTCAGGGGGCGGTTGAGCTGTCATAGCTGCTTAATTACTACTATTCCGAGGAGACTTTGAGGTAATTGCCGACGTCCGCATGACCTGATCTTTTCCTCTTTATTATTTTCTCGTTTCTATTCTTCCTAGACCTGATTTGTGTAGGATATTTCATCTGTAGAGGCTTAGACTTGTGACACCGCTATTTGTTGGGCTGTATTTTGTATGTTTCTATTTCTGCACTTGTTGTTATATGAAAACAAGCTATTAAGGTTAATTGATCAGTACTACTTAATAACTGGCTGGTAAATTGGGTAACATGGTCGGGCTTGCCTAGTAATGAGTTGGGCGTCATCACGACCGTGGTTTGGGTCGTGACACCTTACCTACTTGAATTAACATTTCTTAAAATTGATCGGAAGGCCTTTCTTTGGACCATAGTGTTTCTTTTGGATGCGTTTAGAAAGAAGGGTATAAAGGCTCAAAATATTTCAACGTGGATTCAACAATTACAACTTTCAGAATCATATTTTTCACAACAAACATAACTTCTGCCCCAGCTTCATTCTTGGGAATCCTTGGTCTTTTCTTTGGTTGTGACTGAACCTCTGTGAGGCTGCCTACGTACCCTTTTGGGATCAAGTCAAACGTAGTTCAAATCATAAAATCGCTTCATTGTTGCAATGCTTCCTTCCTTCCATTCTTTTCCTTTCTTTTCTCCTTTTCTTTTCCTCTTTTTCTTTTCTTTTCTTTCTTATATTTTCTTTTTTTCTTTTTTCTTCTTTTTTCTTCTTTTTTTTTCTTCTTTTCTTTTCTTTTTTTTTATTTTTTATTTTTCTTTCTTTTCTTGTTTTGTTTTCCACTTGATATCCCCGTTCAATCCTAATTTTTGTTGTTGATTTTGAAAGAGGAATATGAAAAAAATATAATAAGGCTCAAAAGGATAGCAGTGGATAAAGTGTTTGGATAGTAGAACAAAATGCCTTCATCATTTCAATCTCAAAACGTCTCAAATACAATCAGATAGATAAAGATAAAGAAATCATACATAATATCTCTTGACTGCGTCAGAATTGATAGCCATTTCTACACATTTCCCTTTCACATCTGTTAGATATAATGCACCGTTGGATGACACTCGTGTTACAACAAATGGCCTTGCCAGTTAGGAGCGAACTTTCCTTTTTCTTCAACCTAGTGAGGTAGGATACGCTTTAATACCAATTGTCGGACTTTAAATTTCTGTGGATGTACTTTCTTGTTATAAGCTCTGGCCATTCTCTGTTGATACAATTGCCCATGACATATGATAATAGGTGAATTTGACTATATTTATGCCCTAAATAATCACGCATTATTGTTGTTTTGATATTATTTATGACGACAAAATACTTTTATTAGTGTTTTTAGTGTGTTATAGGTACACATTAGCTAATGAGGACTAAAGGAGCAGTTTTGGAGTCATAAGATGGTGAAAAGGCCAATTGTAGAACAAAGTGGAAATTTGTGCTGAAAAAATGAAGGAAGAATCCGCGGCACTGTTCTACCGTGGTCCAACCGCGACCGCGGTGGAACCGCAGTAGAGAGGGCTCGTGGAACCTCTGAAGAATCAGAAAGGTTGTTTTACCGCGATCCAACCACGAACGTGGTCGGACAGAGGTGGAAGCCGAAAATTTAAGGGATAAAATTGTCCAAACGTGATTTATGTAACCTAAACCCTATATTTAATATAAGGATTTTCCCAAGAGAGGCAAGTATTATATTATTCATTACTTTTGCAAGAAAACTTGTAAGAGAGAACTCTCTCAACATCTTTCTTTCTTTTACATTGAATCTTTGATTATAAATTAAATTACCTATCTTGTTTCTTTGATTATGAGTAGCTAATTCTTTATCTAAGGTTTTGATGGAACCTATTGAGTGATGAACTTTTGGGTTATGTGATTACAAATTGTTAGCTAGATTTCTATTTGTTCAACTTCATTCTTGTTGTAGTTAATTGATAGAGCTCTCAATTAGCAATGCCTATTTAGTGTGCATAACTTGTAAAAGAGTCCATATTTAGGTAAATTGTTGAACAACACCACACCTAGCTTATTCGAGGATTCTATAATTTTAGGCATAAAGGTAGGGTTAGGAATAACGAAACCTTGGGTGCAATCTAAAGTGAACCGTTCAAATTAAAGTTAGCTAGGGTAGCTTGGAGAGTACACTATTATTGTTGCTCGGGACAGAATTATGGTAAAAAAAGTGGTCATTATTGATAGAATAATATTCACAATTTGTATGAGCATAAACAGAAGGGATTCCATCAATAAGGGAAATCAATACCTTAGTCTTTCTCTTCATTCTTTACACAACATTCAATTCTTTCTTTCAAGTCTTTAGTTTCTTGCAAAAGTTAGTTAGTAGAAAATATTCCACAAAAATATATTCAAAAGTTTGGGAAGGTTCTTCAAAAGTGTTATTGGGTTTTGGAAGTTGCAGTTGATAGGTTAATTCCATGTGGGATCGACTCTGGACTTAATTGACCGGATTATATTGACTACGACCATTATTTGGGCATGAATCAATTTTGGCGCCGTTGCCGGGGAATTAACGGAATTATCAATTGCCATTGATAGAACTACAAGATTATTGCATGGTCATGTTCTTCCTACACACTTTACGTTGAAATTTTTGACGGTTATTGAATTGGGTACTCAGGTGCATGCCTAGGAAATCTGCAAGGACTGGAGAACTAATTGAAGGACTCTCAGACCCAGAGCAAACTTTTCAGGCACATAACAGGGCAATCAAACAACTTCAACAATCTCAGCAACCAATTAAACTAGATTTCGACTTGGGAGACGTGAACGACCCAAACCAGCAAGCTCAGTTGAATGTGTAGGAGGCACAGGAGGCGCACGAAGGTGCACTATTTTACTGGGCACAACCAACAGCGGATAATTTGGCAACTGCCATTATTGTGCCAGCGATTCAAGCTGAGTCTTTCAAGATTACCATAAACATGCTACACTTGTTGCAAAACAAGGGATTATTCTCTAGGACTAAGGTTGAAGATCCACAACAGCACCTGAAGAACTTTCTCTCTATATGTAAGACGCAGAGGCAACCAAACGTGACACCAGAAGCCATCAGATTATTACTATTTCCATTCTCAGTTACAGGGGCTGCGCAGGTATGGATAAACTCACTCCCCATAAACTCAATTGCAACATGGAATAAGTTAGTCAAGCAATTCCAAAACAAGTTTCATCCACCTAACAAGACAGCTCAACAAATTGATGAGATTATGAGCTTCAAGTATAAACCAATGGAGACATTACAAGAAACTTGGGGCAGATTCAAAGGTATGCTTGTTATGTGTCGTCACCATGGGTTTCCTGAGCAGATGTTGGGTCAAAGGTTCTACATGGGGCTTTTCAGACAGTATGAAGAACATAGTAGATGCCTCAAAAGGAAGGACTTTTCGGAGCAAGTCCTGGAGAGAGGGCCAAAATTTGCTTTACAAGATGGCTCAGAACTCTAGGTGGACGACCATGAATGCTCCTATCACTCTAGTGGTACACTCTGTACCTCTGAATCCTTCCAACACTATGGAGGAGAACATGGCAACTTTACTGACACAAATGAGCATCGTGACGAAGAAGGTGGAAGAATCTGGGGTCAAGCAGCAGGTTCACATTGTAGACACTACCAATAGTGGTTTATGCACATCTTGCATTATCCAACCCATAGGTCATCCATGAGTTGCAGACCAAGAACATCATCATCAGCACGAAGACATAAACTATGTGGCTAATTATGAAGGACAGCGACAGGGTAACTAGAGTTGTGGTCAGCAGGCTCCACAGTAGTACAGGCCTCCTCTGCCACAGTATAATGCAGCAGGTATGAGGCCACCAAACAACATGGCTCCATATCCTTGACCTCAAAATTTCAACAATCAGCAGCAGAGGTATCATCCACCTCCACCACAGCATAGGGGTAGACATGATGATGGGTTCGCAAGGTTGGAAGCTATGATGCAGCATGTAATTGGGTCACATGCCAAAACCAATGAGAGGATAGATGCACATGACACAGCTATCAAGAATATTTAAGTACAGATGGGCCACATTGCTATGTCACTTAACAATCATCCTCAATGGATATTGCCTGCAGATACACAAACAAACCCAAAGGATCACATCCCAAAGAAGCTGATGGCAGTTAGTCTGAGAAGTGGAAGAGATCTTGATGCTAAGAAAGATAGAGATAGAGGCACTTTGCAGGCTCAGACACTCACTCTAGTACCCATTGAATAGGATGAGTCCACCGGGTTGATAGAAGTTACAGTCTAGCCAGTAGTTGAAGGTAATGATAGGCAGTAGGGAACGGAGAAAGTAGCTGAACCGGTAAGCAGTCGGTTGTGGAACAGGTTATAAAGAAAGAAAAGTCCCAAGTGATTGGGAAGAAGAGGCCTCCAGCCCGATTTCCCCAAAGGTTGGCCAAGTACTAGAAAGAGAGGCAATACAAGAGATTCTTCGAGATACTCAAGCAAATCCAGGTAAATATTCCCGTAATTGAAGCTTTAAAAGAGATGCCTGGGAATGCTAAGATGATGAAAGATTTGATGTCTAGACAATTTGATTTCCAAGACTTGGCTACTGTAACTCTTACATAGACATGTAGTGTAGTGGTCTTTAGACCCATAGCTGATAAGCTATCTGACCCAGGTAGCTTCACCATTCCATGCACTATAGGAAACTTAGCCTTTGCTAAGGCATTGTGTGATTTGGGGGTAAGCATAAATCTTATGTCCTTGGTGATCTATAAGAGGCTGGGCATCGGGAGAGACATGCCTACTTCGATGTTATTACAGTTTGTTGACATGACGATCAAGCGTCCATTCGGTATATTGGATGATATGCTCATTCAGGTGGGGACGTTTGTGTTTCCCACTGATTTTGTGATTCTGGACTACAAAGTGGATGAGGAGATACCTATAATCTTAGGAAGACCATTCCTAGCCACGGGGAGAGCATTAATTGATTGTGAGACTGGGGAGATCAAGTTGAGGCTAAATGAAGAGGAGATCATATTCAATGTACAAAAATCTATGAGGCGCCCTAGTGAGTTCGCGAATTGCTCTGTCATTGATGCAGTAGATGTGATAGTGAAGACAGATGATGTAGAATTGACAGCTGAAGATCCACTTCAAGCATGCCTGATGAACTTAGAAGAGATAAATGGTGAAAGCCTAGCAGAGTGGGTGCTATCTCTGCAAAGTAAGGGGTATTGGGATAGAGATTTGGAGTTTGAACCACTACAATTAGAAAAGAGAGAGACCCCTCCGGCAAAACTATCCATTGAAGAGCCACCAAAGCTGGAACTTAATCCACTACCAGCTCATCTCACGTATGAATCTCTAGGCCCTAACTCCACTTTACCTGTTATTACTTCATCTGGTTTACTAGATTTGCAGGATCAAAAGCTTATACAGGTACTCAAGGAATGTAATTCTAGCATTGGTTAGACCATGGCAGACACAAAAGGGATCAGCATGCATACTGCATGCACAAGATTTTGCGGAAAGAGGGGCACAAACCTTCCAGGAAATGTAAAAGAAGACCGAACACGAATATGAACGATATAGTGAAAAATAAAGTGATGAAGTTGCTAGACACAGGGTATGTCACAGGTAGTTGAGTCGTGCCATGACATTAAATCAGGCGCTACGTGGGAAACAACCTACGAAATTATTGTAAGTGTAAATCATTATAGTTAGTCTATACAAAAAAAAACAAAAAAAAACTATTGTTGCTAAGAAACATATTCATAGACACTGTTCTATCGCGGTCCAACCGCGAACGCGGTAGAATCGTGGTGGAACAGCCTCTCTGAACCTGCTTCTTCGCGTTCTAACCGCGAACGCGGACCGACCGCAGTTGACCGCAGTCAGATCTGGGCACACAAAAATTTTAAAATTTTCTTCCCGCCCCCTTTAATTAACCTAACCTAACTAAATTCCCCACCCCCCTAATTATCATAACCACAGTCGCCCCTCTCTCCCCATTCTCTCGAAATGTTTATTTCCTCCTACTTCTCTCTACTTCTTCCACCCCAAATTCCCTCCTTCTTCCTCCATCACTTCCCCAACTCCTTCAACTTCATCTTCCCCCTTCTTCCCTCCTTTTACAAGTAATTTTCCTTTTTATTTTCCTTTTTAGTTTATCTTTTTAATTTTTTGTAGATTAATTAGTTTAGTGTAATTTAGTTTAACACACTTTATTTGTAGTAATTGGGTAATACCATGCTAGAATTAGTTTGGAATATGTATATATATTTTTTAATTTAGTATTACTGTTGTATAATTAACTTTGGGATTTTGGTGTAATTTAGATTGTTGGGTCTCCATTGTGTTATTGTGACGTGTATGGTGGTTTGGAGACCCAATTTGGTGGTTGAATTATTTAGTGTTGTTTTGAGCCAAGGTTGGCAAAAATATATTGTAGTATTTGGCTTGTGTATTTTTAGGGGAGATAATGCCTAAGTTTTGGGTTGATTGTTGTTGTATATAATTGAAGATGGTGTATGTATAATTAGGTGATGTTGGAATGCCAAAGGAAATAAGTGTGGGGTGCACTAGGTAGATTTGGTGAAATTGTTAGAAAAAAAATATGGTCAAAAGTAGGGGTTATGGTATGATAGCACTAGAGGTAATACAATTGTAGTCCACGGATGGTGAAGTCTGAGTAACTAACCGATGTACTAACGTAATGAAAAATTTTGGTTGCTTGTATTATGCAGGATTATGACTCCTAAAAGATCCAGGAATGCGGCAAGCTCATCTAGGCGGCCGACCTATGACGAGTCTCGGTTCGCTGGTGAGGAAGCTGAAGCGGACTTTCATACCAAGGCTACTAAAGCTTGGCTACAGGATATCGCAATCGACATGATGGCTCTTCGGGCTGAAAAGCCTTATATGTACGAGGAGATCAGACACCGAGAGATGGATTTCCTATTCGATGAACCGACCCTCATCAACAAGATGCTACTTAGGGAGTTCTACGCGAACGCACCCTACAAAATGTCCAGAGAAGTCTTCATCAGAGGTAAGTATGGTTTGGCCAAAGAGCGTACTATTAGGCAAGCTCTGAGGCTGCCCGCTTTTTCTAGTGACGTGGACTTTTACCACGACAGGCTCGGTGTCACTTGGGACACCATGATTGAGGCCATGTGTGTCAATGGTCATCCTATCTGGATAAAAGACCAAAGTACTATGAATTCTAGCAGCTTCACTCATAGTGCAAAGTGCTTGGGTTACGGTTGTTTGTAACCATTTTCTGCCCTCCAGCAACACAACATATATTAACTTTAATAGGGCATTTCTGACATGGTGCGTTGTCACCTAGCGGGACGTTGACATTGCCCGCTTGATAGTTGACGAGATGATGTTGAGGGGATCCCTCAGATCCAAGGGATTTTACATCCCGTCTCTAGTTACTTCTCTATGCCACTTCCACTAGATTCTTGTACTACCTACGGATGGTGAGCTTCCTCAAAAAGCTCCATTCAAGTCTTCTTACATCCGGGTGGGTAGAGGCACCGACCCTATTGAAATAGATGATGAGGATGACTCTGTGCCGGTTGTCCAGTCCCGGCGATCCACTAACTCTACCGGCCCTTCTAGGCACGCTCATTATGGAGCTGGCCTATCTAGGTCCCAGTCCACTAGACCTATGCTTAGGTCTTTGGAGGAGAAGTTTGCGGATCTATGCACCTCAGTGGATGGCCTACACACGCGCATGGACGCGATGTCTCATAAGGCAAGCTAGGACTGAGAACAGGTTCATGGCATGGTTTCGAGCTCTAGGTCGTGCTTGCAATGTCGACCCCACCACCGTCTCCGACTCTAAGTGAGTCACAGGTAAGTTTTCTCACCCTTATTTGCTATGCATGTATTATTATGCCATGAGGACATGACATGATCTTAAGTGTGGGGTGGGAGACTTATCTTGTATATGTTGTACATAGTAGTTGTAGTTGTAAATTATATTAGTTGGCTTGACCCGATGATGGACACTTGGCGACGGGTTTCTTAAGGGTCTAAGTCGGAATAAAAACACAAAAAAAATAAAAAATTTGAAAAATCCAAAAATATGATTAGAGGGCTCTTCTTGATGACGGACTATTTGGGCAAGTACTCTTTAGGGAAGTAGTCCATGTAGGAATTTTTCTTTCTTTTCTTTTCTTTTTCTAGGTAGTGAATCACCTACCCCTTAGTTTTTCTTTTGACCACGGATCTTTTCCAATGGTTTTTCTTGAACCGGGTTAGGTAGATTTTTCTTTTTTAGGATTAGAGGGTAAAGGTTAACTTGTAACCCCAAGTATGCACATTAGCAAAACTAAATGAACTTGAGAATGTATGATCTAAGCTTGACTGTAGATTCTAGGATATGCCTTAAATTGCACAATACTGCTTGCTTGAACATTTGTAGTACTCTGTAGATGAACCTGATTCTAAATGAGTTGCATTCTAAGTGTGTGTGAGCTTTTACCTACATTATATGTTTTACATGATACCTAGAAGTTGCCATGTGTGTTTGCAAAGCGAAATAGAAGTTGTTTGGTTATAGAGATGATAGAGACATTTCTTTGTGTAACCCCATAAATCAATAAACTGTGAATTCACATATACATAGTACCCTAGTTAACCCCTTTGAGCTTAAAGCCTATTCTTTGATAACCCTTGAATGTTCATAAAAATCCATATCATATATTGTTCCACTTTACCTCCAGAAGCACTTATGTTGTAAAGAATATGCAAAAGTCTAAGTGTGGGGTGAAGGGAAGTTGAAAAAGGGAAAAATCAAGAATAAATGGTAGAAAAATTGTGGACTAGCAAAATAATGTAAATACTATAAAGCTTTGAAAAAAAAAATTTGCTGCTGCCAGTTACAAATTTTTTTTTTAAAAATATCAATGTATATATGTAAAATAGAAAGGCTAGTTACACCAACAAAAAATTGGGGATTAAAAGTAAATAAAGGTAAAGGAATGTTTAGGGGAGGCATAATGAAAAAGCCTAAAGGGAAGTTGTGAAAAAGAAAGAAAGTGCTTAAGGAGGTTAGCCACTATAACCAAATGTATCCTACCCGTCCCATAGCCAACATTACAACCCTTAAAGACCTCTTTGATTTGTGATTGAATAACTCGATTAGTGGAGTGTTACACCAGGGGAAAGCCTATGGTGTATTTGTATACATATGAAAGTTCTTTGTTGAGTGTGAGTGAAATTTTTCCTATATCTATAAGTTCCATGTTCTAAATTATTTATGTATGGGAACGTCTCTCAATAAATTGTGTGAGGGCATGTAACTTAGGAAGAAAAAGGTAATTTTGCAAGTCGGTGATAATAATTAGAGTAAGAAATAATGTGCTGGCATTTGAGTTTACTGTTAGGTACGGATTGTGCATGTCTTAGTTAATCATGAAAGATAGCTTTTGTGGCATATTTTGGAGGTAGGCTTTAATAAAATTGGCCTATAGTGTGATTAAGGTTGCTCGAGAATGAGCAAAGGTTTAAGTGTGGCGTATAGATAATAGGTGAATTTGACTATATTTATGCCCTAAATAATCACGCTTTATTGTTGTTTTGATATTGTTTATGATGATAAAATGCTTTTATCAGTATTTTTATTGTGTTATAGGTATACATGAGCTAATGAGGACTAAATGAGCAGTTTTGGAGTCATAAGATGGTGAAAAGGCCAAGTGTAGAACAAAGTGCAAATTTGTGCAGAAAAAATGAAGGAAGAATCCGCGGCACTGTTCTACCGCCGTCCAACCGCGACCGCGGTGGAATCGCGGTATAGAGGGCTCGCGGAACCTCTGAAGAATCAAAAAGGTTTTTTTACCGCGATCCAACCGCGAACGCGGTCGGACCGCGGTGGAAGCCAAAAATTTAAGGGATAAAATTGTCCTAAAGTGATTTATGTAACCTAAACCCTATATTTAATATTAGGATTCGCCCAAGAGAGGCAAGTATTGTATTATTCATTACTTTTGCAAGAAATCTAGTAAGAGAGAACTCTCTCCCACCGCGGTAGAGAGGGCTCGCGGAACCTCTAAATAATCAGAAAGGTTATTTTACCGCGATCCAACCGAGAACGCGGTCGGACCGCGGTGGAAGCCAAAAATTTAAGGGATAAAATTGTCCTAACGTGATTTATGTAACCTAAACCCTATATTTAATATTAGGATTCGCCCAAGAGAGGCAAGTATTGTATTATTCATTACTTTTGCAAGAAAACTAGTAAGAGAGAACTCTCTCAACATCTTTCTTTCTTTTACATTGAATCTTTGATTATGAATTAAATTATCTATATTCTTTCTTTGATTAAGAGTAGCTAATTCTTTATCTCAGGTTTTGATGAAACCTATTAAGTGATGAACTTCTAGGTTATGTGATTACAAATGTTTAGCTAGATTTCTATTTGTTCAACTTCGTTCTTGTTGTAGTTAATTGATAGAACTCTCAATTAGATGTGCCTATTTAGTGTGCATAACTTGGAAAATAGTGCATATTTAGGTAAATTGTTGAACAACACCACACCTAGGTTATTGGAGGAATCTATAATTTTAGGCATAAAGGTGGGGTTAGGAATAACGAAACCTTTGGTGCAATCTAAATTGAACCGTTCAAATTATAGCTAGCTAGGGTAGCTCGAGAGAGTATACTAGTAAATTATTGTAGTTGCTAGGGAGAGAATTACGATAAAAATAGTGGTCATGATTGATAGAATAATATTGACAATTTGAATGAGCATAAACAGAAGGGATTCCATCAATAGGGGAAATCAATACCTTAGTCTTTCTCTTCATTCCTTACACAACATTCAATTCTCTTTTTTAAGTCTTTAGGTTAGTTAGTAGAAAATATTCCACAAAAAGATATTCAAAAGTTTGGGAAGCTGCTTCAGAAGTGTTATTGGGTTTTGGAAGTTGTAGTTGATAGGTTAATTCCCTGTGGGATCGACTCTGGACTTAATTGACCGCATTATATTGACTACGACTGTTGTTTGGGCATGAATCAACATACTGCTACCAATCTCATTTCATCAATCAAGCTCAATTGTTCCAGGCGGGCTTTAACCCACTCATCATCATCAATTTATGCCTCCGCACGACTTTTCCCAACTATGCCTTCTCCTAAGAGAGTATTTGTCTCATTTCCAACCAAACTCGATCCGAATTGACTCAAACTCACCAAACACACATATTTAAACATGAACAAGCATATAACGGGGGAAATAGGATGTTGATTCACATGATGACGGGCCTGGTCATCACATTCTCCCCAACTTAAGCAAACGCGAATCCTCGAGCGGGTCAAGAAAGATACCTGGAGAGTCAAATAAGTGAGGATATCTGCTCCGCATCTCCTACTCGATCTCCCAAGTAGCCTCCTCCACGGGCCGGCCTCTCCACTGCACCTTGACTGAAGCAATGTCCTTGGACCTCAACTTTCGAACCTGTCTACCCAGAATAGCCACTAGCTCCACGTCATAAGATAGATCACCATCCAGCTGAATCGTACTGAAGTCCAACACATGAGATGGATCCCCGACATACTTCCGGAGCATAGACACATGGAATACTAGATGAACACTGGACAAACTGGGTGGCAAGGCCAACTCATATGCCACCTCCCCTATCTTCCTAAGTATCTCAAAAGGACCAATGAACCTGGGACTCAGTTTTCCCTTCTTCCCAAACCGCATAACACCCTTCATGCGTGAAACCTTCAGCAATACTCTATCACCAACCATGAAAGACAACTCTCGAACCCTACGGTCCGCATAACTCTTCTGGCGTGACTGTGCTGTGTGAAAACTCTCCTGAATCAACTCCACTCTATCCAAAGCATCATGGACTAACTCAGTCCCTATAAATCTGTCCTCGCCAGGCTCAAACCATCCTACAGAAGATCTACACCGTGTGCCACACAACGCCTCATACGGGGCCATCTGAATACTCGACAGATAACTGTTGTTGTAGGAAAACTCTGCAAGTGGAAAGAACTGATCTAATGAACCTCCAAAATCAATCACACATGCACGCAACATATCCTCCAAGATCTGAATAGTGCACTCAGACTGTCCGTCTGTCTGAGGATGAAATAATGTGCTCAACTCAACCCGTGTACCAAGCTCCCGCTGGAATGCCCTCCAGAATTGAGAAGTGAACTGAGTGCCTCTATCAGATATGATACACACTGGGACCCCAGGCAACCTGACAATCTTCCGAATAAATATCACCGCTAACCTCTCTGATTAGTAAGTAGTGCATACTGGAATGAAATGTGCGGATTTGGTCAGTCGATCAACAATCACCAACACTGAATCGAACTTCCTCGAAGTCCGAGGGAGCCTAGTCATAAAATCCATGGTAATCCTTTCCTATTTCCACTCGGGAATAACCATACAATGAAGAACACTGCCCGGTCTATGATGCTCATACTTGACTTGCTGGCAGTTGAGGCACCTGTCTACATGCCTAACAATATCCATCTTCATCTTTCTCCACCAGTAATGCTGTCTCAAGTCTTGGAACATCTTCGCGGCTCCTAGAAGAATGGAGTACCGCGAGCTATGAGCCTCCTCTAATATCAACTCTTGAAGTCCATCTACATTAGGCACACCGATACGACCCTGCATCCTAAGAATACCATCATTATCAATAGTCACATCTCTAGCATCATTGTGCAGAACTCTATCCTTGAAGACAAGCAAATGTGGATCATCATACTGACGCTCTCTGATGTGATCATATAAATAAGACCGAGATACCACACAATCCAATACTCGGCTCGGCTCAGAAACATCCAACCTCACTAGCCGATTGGCCAAAGCCAGAACATCATATGCAAAGGGCCTCTTGATAATAGGTGAATTTGACTATAATTATGCCCTAAATAATCACACTTTGTTGTTGAATTAATGTTGTTTATGATAACAAAATGCTTTGATTAGTGTTTATTGTTGTGTTATAGGTACATATGATACATTGGATGCTAAAAGGAGCTATTTTGGAGTCACATGTTGATGAAAAGACCAAGTGAAAAGTTGAAGTGAAGTGAGCTTGAAGAATCAAAGAAAAATTAGAAGTATTGTTCATCCGCGGTTCACTCGCGACCGCGGGTGAACCGCAAAAAAACAAGCTCTCTGAACATTTCGGAAGAATCAGAGGACTGCTCTGTTCGCGGTTCGCCCGCGGCCGCGGACGAACCCTGGAAGGCGCCGCAGAATGTTTCCTAGTTTTGTACTAATTTAGTTTTTAAGCCCTAAAACCTCTATATAAACCCCTAGTTCGTCCAATAGAGGCATGTTGTGTATTTTTCACTACTTTTGCAAGACAATTAGTAAGAGAAAACTCTCTCAACTCATTCCTTTATTTTCATCAAGTATTTATTTTATGAATTCAATTATTATTTTTGTTTCTTTGAGCATGAGTAGCTAAATCCTTTACTAAGGTTTTGATGGAACCTATTAAGTGATGAACTTATCATTTATGTGATTACAAATTGTTAGCTAGATTTCTATTTGTTCAACTTCCTTCTTGTTGTAGTTAATTGGTAGAGCTCCCGATTAGCTGTGCCTATTTGGTGTGCATAACTTGGAAAAGAGTGTATATTTAGGTTTATTGTTGAACAACACCACACCTAGGTTATTGGAGGAATCTATAACTTTAGGCGTAAAGACGGGGTTAGGAATAACGAAGTCTTGGGTGCAATCTTAATTGAACTATTCAAATTAAAGCTAGCTAGGGTAGCTTGGGAGAGTGCACTAGTAAATTAGTATAATTGCTAGGGAGAGGGTTACGATACAAATAGCGTTCATGATTGATAGAATATATTAACAATTTGTATGAGCATAACGATAAGGGACTCCATCAATAGGAGAAATCAATACCTTAGTCCTTCTCCATATTATTTACCCAATATTCAATTCTTTCTCTTAAGCCTTTTTAATTCTTGCAAAGGTAGTAGTTAGTCGAAAATCATACAAACACATACTCGAAATTTTGGGAACTTGATTCAGAAGTAATCTTGGTTTGTAAAAGTTGTAATTGGTAGGTTAATTCCTTGTGGGATCGATCTTGGACTTATTAGAGCAGGTTATATTGACTAAGACCGTTACTTGGACGTGAATCAATTTTGGCGTCGTTGCTGGGGAATTAACGGAATTATCAATTGCCATTGACAGAACTTCAAGATTCTCGTGTAGTCAGGTTCTTTCTACACTTTACATTGAATATTTTGACGGTTGTTGATTTGGGTACTCAGGTGCATGCCTAGAAAATCTGCAAGGACTGGAGAACTAATTGAAGGACTCTCAGACCCCGAGCAAACTTTCCGGGCACGTAACAAGGCTATCAAACAAATTTAGCAATCTCAACAACCAATCAAACTAGACTTCGAAATGGGTGACGTAAACAAACCAAACCAGCAAGCTGGGAGCAGGAAGGTGCACTATATGACTGGGCACAACCAACAGCGGATAATTTGGCAACTGCCATTATTGTGCCAGCGATTCAAGCTGAGTCTTTCCAGATTACTAACACCATGCTACACTTGTTGCAAAACAAGGGATTATTCTCTGGGACTCAGGTTGAAGATCCACAACAGCACCTGAAGAACTTTCTCTCAATATGCAAGACATAGAGGCAACCAAATGTGACTCCGGAAGCCATCAGACTACTGCTCTTTCCGTTCTCAGTTACAAGGGCTGAACAGGTATGGCTAAACTCACTCCCCATAAACTCTATTGCAACTTGGGATGAGTTATTAAAGCAATTCCACAACAAGTTTCATCCACCTAACAAGACAGCTCAGCAAATTGATGAGATTGTGAGCTTCAAGCAGAAACCAATGGAGACATTGCATGAAACTTGGGGCAGATTTAAAGGTATGCTTGTTATGTGTCCTCACCATGGGATTCCTGAGCAGATATTGGGTCAAAGGTTTTACATGGGTCTCTCAGATAGTATGAAGAATATTGTAGATACTTCAGCGGGTGGGGCTTTTCTGAGCAAGACTTGGAGAGAGGGCCAAAATTTGCTAGACAAGATGGCTCAAAAATCCGGGTGGACGACTAGGAATGCTCCTATCACTCCAGTGGTACACTGTGTACCTCTGAATCTATCCAGAACTATGGAGGAAAACATGGCAACCTTATTGACACAAATGAGCATCCTGACAAAGAAGGTGGAAGAATCTAGGGTTAAGTAGCAGGTTCACATTGTAGATAATACCAATGGTGGTTTATGCACATCTTGCATTAGCCAACCCACAGGTAATCCATAGGCTGTAGACCAAGAACATCATCATCCGCATGAAGATATGGACTATGTAGTAAATTATGGAGGGTAGAGACAATGTAATCCGAGTTGGGGTCAGCAGGCTCCATAGCAATACAGACCTCCACAACTACAGTATAAGGCAGCAGGTATGAGGCCACCACACAATGTGGCTCCATATCCTAGACCTCAAAATTTCGGAAATCAACAGCAGGGATACCATCCACCTCCCCCACAACATGGGCGTAGACATGACGATGGGTTTGCAAGGTTGGAAGCTATGGTGCAGTAGGTAATTGGGTCAAATGCCAAAACAAATAAGAGGATAGATGCACATGATGCAGCCATCAAGAATATTGAAGTACAAGTGGGCCAGATTGCTATGTCTCTCAACAATCGTCCTCAAGGGACATTGCCTGCAGATACACAAACAAACCCAAAAGACCAAGTCCCAAAGCAGCTGATGGCAATGACTCTGAGAAGTGGTAGAGATCTTGATGCTGAGAAAGGAAGAGAGAAAATCGACACACAGGCTGAGACACTCACCCCAGTGCCCATTGAACTGGATGAGTCCACAGGATTGACAGAAGTTATAGTCCAGCCAGTTGCTGAAAATAAAGAGGCGCAGCAGGGAACGGAGAAAGTAGCTGAACAAGTAGAGCAGCAGGTTGAAGAGAAAGTGATAGAGAAAGAAAGTCCCAAGTCATTGGGAAGAAGAGGCCTCCACCACCATTCCCCCAAAGGTTGGCCAAGCACCAGAAAGAAGATAAATAAAAAAAGTTCTTTGATATGCTCAAGCAAATCTAGGTAAACATTCCTATAATTGA
Organism: Nicotiana noctiflora; assembly: GCA_032618575.1. Lineage (NCBI taxonomy): Eukaryota > Viridiplantae > Streptophyta > Magnoliopsida > Solanales > Solanaceae > Nicotiana > Nicotiana noctiflora. Next base: position 89,375 of record JASVEL010011522.1, on the reverse strand, counting down.
AGCTTTAAAATAAATGCCTGGGTATGCTAAGATGATGAAAGACTTGATGTCGCGGAAATTTGATTTCCAAGACTTGGCCACCGTGACCCTTACCCAGACTTGTAGTGCAGTGGTCTCCAGACCCATTGCTGAGAAGCTATCTGGTTGTGACGACCCAAAGGGTCATCACTTATTTAATTAATCATTTCGAGCTTCCGAGGCCTTGAAAACCTCATTCTATGTTGCCTCGATTTACGTGCACGATCCGAGCATGTAGCCGGAAAGATTTTGTGATAGAAAATATGAATTCTATGAGAAATATGGATAAAAATGATATTAATATTGATATGGTTGACTTCGGTCAACATTCTTGGTAAACGGATCCGGACCCGAGATTGGATGGTCCCGGAGGTCCGTAGAAAAATATGGGACTTGGACATGCGTCCGGAGTCGAATTCCGAGGCCTAGAGCCCAAGTTATGAATTTTTATGTGAAATTGTTTTTGATGTAATTATTAAAGGAAATAAATTAATTGACCTTGGTATCGGGCTCGTATTTTGGTTCCGACGCCCGGTACAAGTCTTAAATATTATATATGTGATTTCTATAAAGTTTGGTGACATTTGGATGTTGTTTGAGATGTTTTGGACCTTGAGTTCCAAGTGAAGAAGTTTTGAAAATCAAAAGTATGAAAATCATGAGTTTGAGGCTTGATTTGATTAAAACGAAGTGTTATTGGCGATGTGATCGCACGAACAAGTCCATAATGTGTTTTTGAGGTTATGTACATGTTTGGTTTGGAGCCCGGGAGGCTCGGGTAAAGATTTGATAGGCCGTTGGATGAAATTCTGAATTTTTGAACTGCTGGTTTTTCACCCAGCTGTTGGCTTCGCAATTGCGAAGAATTTCTCGCAATTGCAAAGGGGACAGTGTGAACCTTTATCGCAAATGCGAAGCCCCCTTTGGCCCAGCCTTGTTCGCAAATGCGAACAATTGTTCGCATTTGCGAAGGTCCCCAATGCTTGCCTATGTTCGCAAATGCGAACAAAAGTTCCCAAATGCGAACATTCCCCATACTGCCTTGGTTCGCAAATGCGAACCATTGTTCGCAAATGCAAACACTGCCTTATACAGCATGTGTTCGCAAATGCGAACATCCCTTTGTCTGCCAGTGTTCGCAAATGCGAACAAATGTTCGCAAATGCGAACTTCCCAGCCTTAGCTTATTTTTCAAACTCCGGAAATTGGTCGGGGTTCGCAATTGCGAACCCATGTTCGCAAATGCGAACACAGAGACTTGAAAAACACGAATTTCAGTCATTTCTTCACTTTTTACAAAACCAAAACACCCATTTGCGATTCTTCAAGGATTTCTTCTTCATCAAAACGATTGTAAGTCACTTTTTACTTAATTCTTTCAATTCCTAACATCATTAAACATGTTTTCATAAGAAATCAAAGATTTTCATGGTAAAATTCTTGTTTTTGTAAGAAAATAGGTTTTTTCATAAATTGGGGAATTGGACCTCGAATTGAGGTCCGAATTTGAAACAAATTATATACATGAACTCGTGGGGGGATGGGTAACCGGATTTTGGTCCTAATCCCGAATTCCGACCATGTGGGCCCGGGGTTGAAATTCACTATTCCGGGCAGAATGTTGTAAAAGTTGTATTTGGTCTTAAGAATTAGTTTGTTGAGTATAATTGATGATATTAAATCAATTGTGTATAGATACGGTTGGATTGGAGCCAAATTGAAAGAAAAGACATTTCCACGGATTGAATTGTTCATAAGCATTCGAGTTAAGTGTTTGTTCTATCCTAGCTTGAGGGAATAGGATTATGTGTTATATGTTATGTGATCGAGTGCGGTGTATGGGCTGTGGTGACGAGCATCCATACACTGGCGTCTAGTATGACCGTGAGTCGTTGGAAAATGATTATTTTGAGATATATTAGAGATGAATTGTTATTGTTCTCCCTTGTTGGGACTTGTTGTGAAGATAATTATTGATTGCCCTTGATGGGACGGTTTATGAATTACTGTTTCTTTCTTTGCCTTTAACGGTGATTGTTATTTGGGTGAGGAAGAGTGATAATGCACGAAGGGTGATGCCGTGCCATGTTTATTTATTTATGCACGAAGGTTAATGTCGTGCCATGTTTATTTATTGATTATGCACGAAGGATCATGCCGTGCCCTCTTATTGAACCATGTACGAAGGATCATGCCGTACTATGGATGTGAGGATGAGAGTAAAAGCACGAAGGGTGATGCCGTGTACTTTATTTGTTTATTTGGTGAGGATGAGAGTAAAAGCACAAAGGGTGATGCCGTGCAACTGCTTGCTATTTCTTGGATTGATATTACTTGTGTTTACATTATACTTTGTTTTTCCTTGTGAATTTATTAACTATGGATTAATTGTTGAATCTTTAAAATATTCCTTATTGTGTTAATACTTGATTATTTCTTGTTATTTTGTGGTACACATATATATATTGAATTGTACAGGTTTATGTGGGTGTCTGGTCCTAGGCTTGTCACTACTTCGCCGGGATAGGCCAGGCACTTACCAGCACATGGGGTCGGTTGTGCTGATACTACACTTCTGTGCGTTTTTGCACAGGTCCAGGTTACGATCAGGAGCAGCAGCAGCAGTAAATCGATTGCGTGGGAGCTAATCATATTTGAGACCGAGGTAGCTTGCAGACGTCCGCAGGCCCGGCGTCTCTTTCTTTATTTATGTTATTAGCTGTAGTCTCTTTATTCCGAGACAAACAGAATTATGTTATATTTCCTTCAAACTTTTATGTGTAGTATTCCATAGTAGTTCATGAGTTGGTGACTCCACGTCTTGGGTAGAGGATTTCAGTATGATTTTCACCTTGTGATTTGTTATTTCCATTTCGATAAAGTATTCCGCATTTATTTAATTAAAATTGTGTTAAAAAGAGGATAGTATGAATACAGTGGCTTGCCTAGCTACCACGAGTAGGCGCCATCACGATCCCGATGTTGGGGAAAAAATCCGGGTCGTGACAAAATCATAGAATAAAACAAAATAATCTATAACTAGCAGTCCAGAACACTTAATCATGAAACAACACACCGATGAAGTATGGTACAGAAAGGCTATAACAAGTAAAGCAGATAAATATCAAATTCATGAATGCAATACAACACATAGAATGGTACACTCTAGTACCCGCTGTGGCGTGCAACCTGATCCATTTAACATTGACGGCACTCACTGGGTGTGTGTACAGACTCTGGAGGGGCTCCTACAGCCCAAGCGCAAATAATCAAGTCATCAAGTGGCACAAACCAGGCTCTCGGCTTCAATATCAATATATACCGCTGTGGCACACAGTCCATTCCATACTCAGTCTAGAAATTCACATAAGCCTCCCGGGCAATAGTAAAATAATAAGTGCTCAACTCAGTATATGAATAAAATAGTGTTTTTGTTTTCAAGTCTTAGAAAGATAGTCGAGCATTTCAAAACAGTATTTAAACCTCGAGCACCAGCAATCCAGCCACTGTGGCCACCTCGATCGGGTACCACAGCTCATTCCGATGATGGAGCGGCCATGACTTCCGATTCGTTATGGAGGCTTGATCGGTTCTCCAAGCTATTTACCACTACATTAAGTGGAGCCGCATCAGAGGATCCTCAGGACTTCTTATTCAATTGCCATGAGATTCTCAAGACTATGGGGATCGTGGAGACAAACGGAGTTGACTTCTGTACCTTCAGACTTGCAGGATCCGCCAAGACTTGGTGGAGAGATTATTGCTTGACTCGACCAGCAGGGTCCCCAGCTTTATCATGGGACCAGCTTGCGGAACTATTTATGGAGAAGTTTCTCCCTGCTACTCAGCGGGATGTACTTCGGAGGCAGTTTGAGCGCCTCCATCAGGGCACTATGACAGTTACACAGTATGAGACGAGATTTATCGACTTGGCTCGTCATGCAGTGGTGATACTTCCCACAGAGCAGGAGAGGGTCCGCAGATTTATAGATGGGCTTAATCAGCCGATTAGACTCCAAATGGCTATGGGCGTGGGTAGTGACATATCATTTCAGGAGGCAGCCAATGCAGCACGCATAGTTGAGATGGCTCTTGCTAGGGGAGGCGGTTATTCTTCGGATAAGAGGCCTCGTCATTCAGGCAGGTTTGGTGGTTCTTCCTCTGGTAGCAGAGAATCCTTTGATAGAGGCCAGTCCTCCAGGCCTTTTCATTCCGCCCTTCAGGCTTCACAGGGTGGATCGGGTGATCGTGGTTTTCGGGGGCATTATTCAGACCAGTCTCCTATTAATGCTCAGCCTCTTCAGAGTGTTCGTGGAGGCCATTCAGGTCGTCAGGGCCAGCAGTCCTATCAGTCTAAGAGTTGCTACGGTTGTGGTGACCCAAGTCATTTTATCAGGAATTGCCCTCTAGTAGCGGGCAACTCTCAGCAGCGAGGTCCTCGTCCTATGATTCAGGCCCCAGCTGACCCTCAGCCTGCACAGCCAGCCAGAGGCGGGGGTAGAGATTATAGAGGTGGAGGTCGAGATCGTAGAGGTGGAGACCGTACAGCGAGAGGTAGAGGTCAGCCAGTTGATGGTCGTCCTAGAGACGCAGCTCAAAGGGGAGGTGCGGATCCCCGATTCTATGCTTTACCAGCCAGGCCAGATGCAGAGGCATCAGATGCTGTGATTACAGGTACTATTCTTGTGTGTGGCAGAGGTGCTTCAGTATTATTTGACCCTGGATCTACATATTCCTATGTGTCTTCCTACTTCGCACCGTATTTGGCTATGCCCAGCTATGCTCCGGATATTCCAGTTTATGTGGCTACGCCAGTGGGTGACTCTATTGTAGTCGATCGGGTGCATCGTGCGTGCGTAGTTATATTTGGGGGTCTTGAGACCCGTGTTGATCTGTTGCTCTTGGATATGGTAGATTTTGATGTCATATTGGGGATGGACTGGTTGTCCCCATACCATGCTATTCTTGATTGCCATGCTAAGACGGTGACCTTAGCCTTGCCCGAATCACCCCGACTAGAGTGGAAAGGTACCTCAAGCCACTCCGTTCGCACTGTTATTTCCTATGTTAAGGCTCGACGTATGGTCGAGAAGGGGTGTCTAGCTTATTTGGCTTATGTTCGTGATTCCAGTGCAGAAGTTCCTTCCATTGAGTCGGTCCCTATTGCACGGGAGTTTCCGGAGGTTTTTCCTTCAGACCTGCCGGGCATGCCACCCGACAAGGATATTGATTTCTGTATTGATCTGGCACCGGGCACTCAGCCCATCTCTATTCCACCCTATCGTATGGCCCCGCCGGAACTAAAAGAGTTGAAAGATCAGTTGCAGGACCTTCTTGAGAAGGGTTTTATCAGGCCTAGTGTTTCCCCCTGGGGAGCACCTGTATTATTTGTAAAGAAGAAGGATGGCTCGATGCGGATGTGTATTGATTACCGACAGTTAAACAAGGTGACTATCAAAAATAAATATCCACTGCCGAGGATTGATGATTTGTTTGACCAACTCCAGGGAGCGAGGGTATTCTCTAAGATAGACTTGAGGTCAGGCTACCATCAGCTGAAGATCAGGGCGGCTGACATTCCTAAGACAGCCTTTCGCTCTAGATATGGGCATTATGAGTTCTTGGTCATGTCCTTCGGGTTGACCAATGCCCCAGCAGAATTCATGGAGTTGATGAATCGGGTATTCAGGCCTTACTTAGATCTGTTCGTGATTGTCTTCATAGATGACATCCTGGTGTACTCCCGCAGCCAGGAAGAGCACGAGCAGCACCTCAGAGTGGTTCTTCAGACTCTGAAAGATAACCAGCTATATGCCAAATTTTCTAAATGTGAGTTCTGGCTGAGTTCGGTAGCATTTCTGGGTGACATTGTATCAGTGGAAGGTATTCAGGTAGACCCAAAGAAGATTGAGGCAGTCCAGAATTGGCCTCGACCAGCTTCAGTGACTGAGATCCGGAGTTTCTTGGGATTAGCAGGTTACTACCGTCGATTTGTAGAGGGTTTTCTTCTATTGCAGCCCCGATGACCAGGTTGACCCAGAAGGGTGTCCAGTTTCAGTGGTCAGAGGAGTGTGAGGCGAGCTTTCAGAAGCTCAAGACAGCCTTGACCACCGCACCAGTGTTGGTACTACCTACAGGTACAAGGCCTTATACGGTTTATTGTGACGCATCTCGTACAGGGCTTGGAGCGGTATTGATGCAGGATGGTAAGGTTATCGCTTATGCTTCGAGGCAATTAAAGATACATGAGAAGAATTATCCAGTTCATGATCTTGAGTTAGCAGCAGTGGTTCATGCCTTAAAGATCTGGAGGCATTATTTATATGGTGTGACATGTGAGGTGTACACTGATCACAAAAGCCTACAGTACTTGTTCAAGCAGAAGGAGTTGAATCTACGACAGCGGAGATGGTTAGAGTTGCTAAAAGACTATGATGTTACTATATTATATCACCCGGGTAAGGCCAATGTGGTGGCCGATGCTTTGAGTAGAAAGTATGCCAGCATGGGTAGTCTTGCATACATTCCGGTCAGTCAGAGACCATTGGCTCTAGACGTCCAGGCATTAGCCAACCGGTTCGTGAGATTGGACATTTCTGAGCCTAGCAGAGTGTTAGCCCGCACGGTCGCTCGTTCTTCTTTATTAGAGCGTATCCGTGAGAGGCAATTTGATGATCCTCATTTGCGTGAGTTGAGAGATACAGAGTACAGCGGGGAGGTGCCACACAGGTAAGCCTAGACGATGATAGGGTATTGAAATTGTAGGGTCGAGTTTGTGTACCCAATGTCGAAGGGATTCGAGAGTTGATCTTAGCAGAGGCCCACAGTTCGCAGTATTCTATTCACCCAGGCACCGCGAAGATGTACCAGGACTTACGGCAACACTATTGGTGGCGCAGAATGAAGAAAGATATCATTGCGTATGTCGCTTGGTGTCTAAATTGTCAGCAGGTGAAATATGAGCACCAGAGACCTGGTGGTGTGTTCCAGAGGATTGAAATTCCCGAGTGGAAATGGGAGCGGATCACTATGGACTTCGTTATTGGACTTCCTTTGACTCGGAGGAAATTTGATGCTATTTGGGTCATTGTTGATAGGCTGACCAAATCAGCACACTTTATTCCAGTATCTGTCTCCTACTCGTCGGAGAGGTTAGCGGAGGTTTACATTAGGGAGATTGTTCGTCTCCATGGGGTGCCAATATCTATTATCTCTGATCGGGGAACGCAGTTTACCTCGCGGTTCTGGAGAGCGGTCCAGCAGGAGTTAGGCACCCAGGTTCAGTTGAGTACAGCATTTCATCCTCAGACGGATGGCCAGTCCGAGAGGACTATTCAGATTCTAGAGGACATGCTTCGAGCCTGTGTTATTGATTTCGGAGGCTCGTGGGACCGGTTTCTACCATTAGCAGAGTTTGCCTACAATAACAGCTACCAGTCTAGCATCCAGATGGCTCCGTATGAGGCGTTGTATGGTAGGCAATGTCGATCACCGGTCGGATGGTTTGAACCGGGAGAGGCTCGGTTGTTGGGTACGGACTTAGTTTAGGAGGCCTTAGATAAGGTCAAGACTATTCAGGAGAGATTGCGTTCAGATCAGTCTAGGCAAAAGACTTGTGCGGATCGCAAGGTTCGAGATGTAGATTTCATAGTTGGTGAACGAGTATTGCTACGGGTGTCGCCTATGAAGGGCGTGATGAGGTTCGGAAAGAAGGGCAAGCTCAGCCCAAGGTATATTGGTCCATTTGAGATTTTAGACAGAGTGGGAGGGGTGGCTTACAGATTAGCTTTGCCGCCTAGCTTATCAGTCGTGCATCTAGTTTTTCATGTATCTATGCTTCGGAGATACCACGGCGATCCCACACATGTGTTAGACTTCGATACTGTCCAATTGGACAATGATCTATCTTACGAGGAGGAGCCAGTGGACATTCTAGACCGGCAGGTTCGACAGTTGAGGTCGAAGAGTTATCCTTCTGTGCGTGTTCGGTGGAGAGGTCAACCTCCTGAGGCATCGACCTGGGAGTCCGAGTCTGATATGCAGAGCCGCTACCCACATTTGTTTCCTGACTCGGGTACTTCTTTCTTTTGTCCGTTCGAGGACGAACGGTTGTTTTAGAGGTGGAGATTGTGACGACCCAAAGGGTCATCACTTATTTAATTAATCATTTCGAGCTTCGAGGCCTTGAAAACCTCATTCTATGTTACCTCGATTTACGTGCATGATCCGAGCATGTAGCCGGAAAGATTTTGTGATAGAAAATATGAATTCTATGAGAAATATGGATAAAAATGATATTAATATTGATATGGTTGACTTCGGTCAACATTCTTGGTAAACGGATCCGGACCCGAGATTGGATGGTCCCGGGTGGTCCGTAGAAAAATATGGGACTTGGACATGCGTCCGTAGTCGAATTCTTAGGCCTAGAGCCCAAGTTATGAATTTTTATGTGAAATTGTTTTTGATGTAATTATTAAAGGAAATAAATTAATTGACCTTGGTATCGGGCTCGTACAAGTGTTATTGGCGATGTGATCGCACGAACAAGTCCATAATGTGTTTTTGAGGTTATGTACATGTTTGGTTTGGAGCCCGGGAGGCTCGGGTAAAGATTTGATAGGCCGTTGGATGAAATTCTGAATTTTTGAACTGCTGGTTTTTCACCCAGCTGTTGGCTTCGCAATTGCGAAGTATTTCTCGCAATTGCGAAGAACCTTTATCGCAAATGCGAAGCCCCCTTTGACCCAGCCTTGTTCGCAAATGCGAACAATTGTTCGCATTTGCGAAGGTCCCTAGTGCCTGCCTATGTTCGCAAATGCGAACAAAAGTTCGCAAATGCGAACATTCCCCATATTGCCTTGGTTCGCAAATGCGAACCATTGTTCGCAAATGCGAACACTGCCTTATACAGCATGTGTTCGCAAATGCGAACATTAGTTCGCAAATGCGAACATCCCTTTGATTGCCAGTGTTCGCAAATGCGAACTTCCCAGCCTTAGCTTATTTTTCAAACTCCAGAAATTGGTCGGGGTTCGCAATTGCGAACCCATGTTCGCAAATGTGAACACAGAGACCTGAAAAACACGAATTTCAGTCATTTCTTCACTTTTTACAAAACCAAAACACCCATTTGCGATTCTTCAAGGATTTCTTCTTCATCAAAATGATTGTAAGTCACTTTTTACTTAATTCTTTCAATTCCTAACATCATTAAACATGTTTTCATAAGAAATCAAAGATTTTCATGGTAAAATTCTTGTTTTTGTTAGAAAATAGGTTTTTTCATAAATTGGGGAATTGGACCTCGAATTGAGGTCCGATTTTGAAACAAATTATATACATGAACTCATGGGGGGATGGGTAACCGGATTTTGGTCCTAACCCCGAATTCCGACCATGTGGGCCCGGGGTTGAAATTTACTATTCCGGGCAGAATGGCAGAATGTTGTAAAAGTTGTATTTGGTCTTAAGAATTAGTTTGTTGAGTAGAATTGATGATATTAAATCAATTGTGTATAGATACGGTTGGATTGGAGCCAAATTGAAAGAAAAGACATTTCCACGGATTGAATTGTTCATAAGCATTCGAGGTAAGTGTTTGTTCTATCCTAGCTTGAGTGAATAGGATTATGTGTTATATGTTATGTGATCGAGTGCGGTGTATGGGCTGTGGTGACGAGCATCCATACACTGGCATCTAGTATGTCCGTGAGTCGTTGAAAAATGATTATTTTGAGATATATTACGGATGAATTGTTATTGTTCTCCCTTGTTGGGACTTGTTGTGAAGATAATTATTGATTGCCCTTGATGGGACGGTTTATGAATTACTGTTTCTTTCTTTGCCCTTAACTGGTGATTGTTATTTGGGTGAGGAAGAGTGATAATGCACGAAGGGTGATGCCGTGCCATGTTTATTTATTTATGCACGAAGGTTAATGCCGTGCCATGTTTATTTATTGATTATGCACGAAGGATCATGCCGTGCCCCGTTATTGAACCATGTACGAAGGATCATGCCGTACTATGGATGTGAGGATGAGAGTAAAAGCACGAAGGGTGATGCCGTGTACTTTATTTGTTTATTTGGTGAGGATGAGAGTAAAAGCACGAAGGGTGATGCCGTGCAACTGCTTGCTATTTCTTGGATTGATATTACTTGTGTTTACATTATACTTTGTTTTTCCTTGTGAATTTATTAACTGTGGATTAATTGTTGAATTCTTTAAAATATTCCTTATTGTGTTAATACTTGATTATTTCTTGTTATTTTGTGGTACACATATATATATTGAATTGTACAGGTTTATGTGAGTGTCTGGTCCTAGGCTTGTCACTACTTCGCCGGGATAGGCCAGGCACTTACCAGCACATGGGGTCGGTTGTGCTGATATTACACTTCTGTGCGTTTTTGCACAGGTCCAGGTTACGATCGGGAGCAGCAGCAGCAGTAAATCGATTGCGTGGGAGCTAATCATATTTGAGACCGAGGTAGCTTGCAGACGTCCGCAGGCCCGGCGTCTCTTTCTTTATTTATGTTATTAGTTGTAGTCTCTTTATTCCGAGACAAACAGAATTATGTTATATTTCCTTCAAACTTTTATGTGTAGTATTCCATAGTAGTTCGTGAGTTGGTGACTCCACGTCTTGGGTAGAGGATTTCAGTATGATTTTCACCTTGTGATTTGTTATTTCCATTTCGATACAGTATTCTGCATTTATTTAATTAAAATTGTGTTAAAAATAGGATAGTATGAATACAGTGGCTTGCCTAGCTACCACGAGTAGGCGCCATCACGATCCCGATGTTGGGGGAAAATCCGGGTCGTGACACTGATCCAGGTAGCTCCACCATCCCATGCACTATAGGAAATTATGCCTTTGCAAAGGCGTTGTGTGATTTGGGGGCGAGCATTAATCTCATGCCCTTAGTTATTTATAAGAGGCTATGCATTGAGAGAGACATACCTACCTCTATGTTATTACAGCTTGCTGACAGGACAGTTAAGCGTCCATTTAGTATTTTAGATGATGTGCTTAGCCAGGTAGGGAAGTTCGTGTTTCACACCGATTTTGTGATTCTTGATTGCAAGGTGGATGAGGAAATTCCTATAATCCTAGGAAGAGCATTCCTAGCCACCGGGAGAGCTCTAATTGATTGTGAAACTATGGAACTCAAGAAGAGTTTGAATGATGAGGAGATCATATTCAATGTGCAAAAATCCATGAGGCGCCCTAGTGAGTTCGCAAATTGCTCTTTTATTGATGTAGTTGATGTGATAGTGGAGACAGACGATGCAGAGTTGACCATTGAAGATCCACTTCAGGCATGCCTAATGAACTTAGAAGAGGTAAATGGTGAAAGTCTAACAGAATGGGTACTATCTCTGGAAGGCAAGGGGTTTTGGGAGAGAGAGCTTGAATTCGAGCTTCTACATTTAGAGAAAAGAGAGACCCCGCCTGCAAAGCCATCCATAGAAGAGCCACCAAAGCTGGAGCTTAAACCACTACCATCTCATCTCAGGATGAATTTCTAGGTCCTAACTCCACATTACCTGTTATTATCTCATCTGGTTTGCTAGATGTGCAGGCTCAAAAGCTATTACAGGTACTCAATAAATGTAGAACTGCCATTGGTTGGACCATGGCAGACATATAGGGGATCAGCCTCGCATACTGCATGCACATGATTCTCCTGGAAGAGGGGCACAAACCTTCCAGAAAATGCAAAAGAAGGCTGAAACCGAATGTGAAGGATAGGGTGAAAAAGAAAGTGATAAAGTGGCTAGACACGGGGTAGATCCCAGGTAAGTTTTATCACCCTTTTGTGCTATACATGTATTATTATGCCATGAGGACATGGCATGATTTTAAGTGTGGGGTGGGAAGCTTATCTTGTATTGTATATTGTATATAGTAGATGTAGCTGTAAATTATATTAGCTGGCTTGGCACGATGATGGACACTTGCCGATGGGTTTCTTAAGGGTCTAAGTAGGAATAAAAACACCAAAAAATCTGAAAATTTAAAAAAATATAAAAATATGAGTAGAGGACTCTTCCTTATGAAAGACTATTTAGGACAAGTACTCTTGAGGGAATTAGTCCATGTAGGAATTTTTCTTTCTTTTATTTTCTTTTTCTAGGTAGTGTATCATCTCCCCCTTGGTTTTTCTTTTGACCACGGTTCTTTTCCAAGGGTTTTTATTGAACTGGGTAAGGTAGATTTTTATTTTCTTTTGATTAGAGGAAAAAGGGTAACATGTAACCCCGAGTATGCACATTACCAAATCTTAATTGAACTTGAGAATGTATTTTCTAAGCTTGACTGTATAATCTCAATATGCCTTAAATTTGCACAATAATGCTTGCTTAAACATCGATAGGACTTTGAAGATGAATCGGATTCCAAATGAGTTGCATGCTATGTGTGTATGAGGTTTTACTTACATTGTATGCTTTACATGATGCCTAGAACTTGCCCTGTGTGATTGCAAAGCGAAATAGAAGTTGTTTGGTTGTAGAAAGGATAGAGGTATTTCTTTGTGTAACCCCATAAACCAATAGACATGAATTCACCCATACATAATATCTTAGTTAACCCATTTGAGCTTAAAGCCTATTCTTCGATAACCCTTGAATGTTCATCAAATTATTATATTGTTCTACTTTACCTCTTAGAAGCACTTGTATTGAATTGAATATGAAAAAGTCTAAGTGTGGGGTGAAGAGAAATTGAAAAAGGGAAAATCAAGAATGAATGGTAGAAAATAGTGAACTGACCAAAATAATGTACATGTGTTGCAAAGAAAAGAGATATTCCGAGAAAAAAAAAAGAGATACATCAATGAAAATTACTAAGGTCAGTTACACCAACAAAAGACAAGTGGGGATTTGAAGTAAATAAAGGTGAAGGAATGTTTAGGGTAGACGTAAGGAAGAAAACTAAAGGGAAATTTTGCAAAGGAAAAGAAAATATCTTAGGAAGGTTAGTCACTATAACCAAAAGTATCCTACCCGTCCCGTAGCCAACATTACAACCCTTAAAGACCTCTTGATCTACGATTGAATAACTCAATTAGTGGAGTATTACACTAGGGGCAAGCCTATGGTGTGTCTGTGTGCCTATAAATGTTCTTCGTTGAGAGTGAGTGAATTTTTCAGATATTTATAAGTTCCATGTTCTAAATTGCTTATGTGTGGGAACTTCTCTCAATAAATTATGTGGGGGAGTGTAACTCAAGAGGAAGAAGGTAAATTTTGCAAGTTTTTGGTAATAAGTAGAGTAAGCAATAATGTGCTGGCATGAGAGTTTACGGTTAGGTAAACATTGTGCATATCTTAGGTTAATCATGAAAGATGGCTTTTGTCACATATTTTGGGGTCGACATAATTAAAAATTGGCCTAAAGTGTGATTAAGGTTGCTCGAGGACGAGTAAAGTTTTAAGTGTGGGGTATTGATAATAGTTGAATTTGAATATAATTATGCCTAAATAATCACACTTTGTTGTTGAATTAATTTTATTTATGATGACAAAATGCTTTGATTATTGTTTATTGGTGTGTTTTAGGTACATATGATACATTGGCTGCTAAAATGAGCTATTTTGGAGTCACATGTTGATGAAAAGGCCAAGTGAAGAGTTGAAGTGAAGTGAGCTTGAAGAATAAGAGAAAAATCAGAAGTACTGTTCATCCGCGGTTCACTCGCGACCGCGGATGAACCGCGAAAAAAAAGCTCTCTGAACTTTTCGGAAGAATCAGAGGACTGATCTGTTCGTGGTTCGCCCGCGGCCGTGGCCGAACCGCGGAGGCGCCGCAAAATGTTTCCTAGTTTTGTACAAATTAAGTTTTTAAGCCCTAAAACCTCTATATAAACCCCTAGTTCGCCCAATAGAGGCATGTTGTGTATTTTTCACTACTTTTGCAAGACAATTAGTAAAAGAGAACCCTCTCAACTCATTCCTTTATTTTTATCAAGTATTTATTTTATGAATTCAATTATTATTTTTGTTTCATTGAGCATGAGTAGCTAAATCATTTTCTAAGGGTTTGATGGAACCTATTAAGTGATGAACTTATCATTTATGTGATTACAAATTGTTAGCTAGATTTCTATTTGTTCAACTTCGTTCTTGTTGTAGTTAATTGGTAAAGCTCCCGATTAGCTGTGCCTATTTAGTGTGCATAACATGGAAAATAGTGCATATTTAGGTTTATTGTTGAACAACACCACACCTAGGTTATTGGAGGAATCTATAACTTTAGGAGTAAAGAAGGGGTTAGGAATAATGAAGTCTTGGGTGCAATCCTATTTGAACTATTCAAATTAAAGCTAGCTAGGGTAGCTTAGGAGAGTGCACTAGTAAATTATTGTTATTGCTCGGGAGAGTGTTATGATACAAATAACATTCATGATTGATAGAATATATTAACAATTTGTATAAGCATAACGATAAGGGATTCCATCAATAGGGGAAATGAATACCTTAGTCCTTCTCCATATTATTTACCCAATATTCAATTCTTTCTTTTAAGCCCTTTTAATTCTTGCAAAGGTAGTAGTTAGTCGAAAATCATACAAACACATACTCAAAATTTTGGGAACTTCATTTGGAAGTACTCTTGGGTTGTGAAAGTTGTAATTGGTAGGTTAATTCCCTGTGGGATCGATCTTGGACTTATTAGACCTGGTTATATTGACTACGACCATTGCTTAGACGTGAATCGCCTCTCCATAACTAGAATATAAGCTAAGCTGCCCATACTGACCGACTTTCTACTCAAACCATCGGCCACAACATTAGCCTTCCCCTGATGACAATATAGTGATGTCATAGTCCTTAAGAAACTCCACCCACCTCCGCTGTCTCTAATTAATGTCCTTCTGTTTGAACAGATGCTAAAGACTGCGATGATCAGTATACACCTCACAAGAGAAACTATACAGGTAATGTCTCCAAATCTTCAGAGCGTAAACTATGGTTGCTAGCTCCAAATCATGTACATGGTAATTCTTCTCATTGGGCTTCAACTGGCGAGAAGCATAAGCAATGACCCTACCCTCCTGCATAAATACATAACCAATGCTATCTCCCGAGGAATCACAATACACAATATAAGGATCTAAAGCTGTCGGCAGTATCAAGACTGGTGCCATGGTCAATGCTGTCTTGAGCTTCTGAAAGCTCTCTTCACACTCCTCGGACTACACAAAAGGAACACCCTTCTGAGTCAATCTAGTCAAGGGTGAACCAATGGAAGAGAATCCCTGAACAAATCGGTTATAATACCATGCAAATCCCATGAAACTATGAATCTCAGTAGCTGAGGTCGGTCTAGGCCAACTTTGCACCGCGTCTATCTTCTTCGGATCCACCTGAATACCATCACTGGACACCATGTGTCCTGAGAATGCCACGGACTTGAGCCAGAACTCACACTTGGAGAACTTGGCATACAACTTCTCCTCCCGCAACCTCTGTAATACAACTCTAAGATGTTAGGCATGCTCCTCCTGGGTACACCAGGATATCTTCTATGAATAGGATCACAATTGAGTCAAAATATGGCCGAAAAACACTGTTCATCAGATGCATGAATGCGACAGGGGCATTGGTCAACCCAAAAGACATCACAAGAAACTCATAGTGCCCATACCTTGTCCTGAAGGCTGTCTTCATAATATCAGATTCTCGAATCTTCAGCTTGTGGTAGCCTAAACGAAGATCAATCTTCGAGAATACCCTAGCTCCTTGGAGCTGATCAAATAAATCATCAATGCAAGGTAGAGGATACTTGTTCTTCACTGTTACCCTGTTCAACTGCCTATACTGAATACACATCATCATTGAGCCATCTTTCTTCATAACAAACAATACTGGTGCACCCCACGGTGACATACTCAGCCCAATGAACCCCTTATCTAGGAGTTCCTGGAGCTCCTCCTTCAATTATTTCAGCTCAACAGGTGCCATACGATATGGAGGAATAGAAATAGGCTGAGTGCCTGGCACCAAATCGATCCTAAAATCAATATCCCTGTCCGGCGGCATGCCCGACAGGACTGAGGGAAATACATCGGGAAAGTCCCACACAATGGGAATAGAATCAATACTGGGAGTCTCAGCTCTGACCTCCCACACAAATTCCAAATAAGAAAGACATCCTTTCCCAACTATCCGTTGGGCCTTGAGGAAAGATATTACCCTACTGGGTACCTAGTCAGTCGTGCCTCGCCACTTGATCCTCTGAATGCCCGGCATAGCCAAAGTGACTGTCTTGGCATGACAATCCAGAATAGCATGACACGGAGATAGCCAATCCACGCCTAATATAACATCAAAATCAATCATGCTCAGACCCCCAATAGTGACTAGACAGGACTGGTATACATGGTCCACAACAATGGTATCAACCATCGGGGTAGATACATGCACGGGCACTGCAAGACACCCTCGGGTCGTGCCCAAATGAGGAGCAAAATATGTAGATACATAAGAATAAGCAAAACCAGGATCGAACAATACTGAGGCATCTATGTGGTAGACTGAGATAATACCTGTAATGAAAGCATCAGAAGCAACTGCGTCAGATCGCCTCTGAAGAGCATAACATCTAGCATGACCGCCTGATTGGCCTTCCCCTCGAGGGCGACCTCTAGCTGCCTGACCCTCACCCCTAGCTGGCTAGGTAGGTGCTGAAGTAGAAGGACCATATGATGACAGATGCCTCCTTTGCTGATATGGCCTAGGAAAAAAAAATGGGGACACTCTCTGCAAATGTGCCCAAACTCTCTACAGTCGAAGCAACTCCAGGTGCTGGGGGATGAGACTAATGAGGACCGCTAGCACCGGTGTGTCCAGCTAATGAACTAGGTCAAGAAGAACCCTGGATAGATAGGGCCTGTGAAGAACTCTATGCTGGCATAGCATTGAGAGATGGTTAGCCCTGGTGCAAACCGTGATAACCACAGCCAGAAGATGACCCACAATGATCCGAGCGGGCCGGCTGTGAAGACCTGAAAGTGCGACGTCGGCTCTGCTAATCTTGGCCTCTGGTCTGGGTGCCACTAGAACTAGCTGATTCTCGTGGCATCTTGGCCTCCCTCTCCTCTAGCTCCCTGCGACGATCTGTCTCTATGTCACGAGCGATATCCACAGCATCCTCAAAAGTGTGGCTCAAAACCCTCTCTCGGGTCATCAGAACACGTACAGGATAAATAAGGCCATCAACAAAACGTCCAATCCTCTCCCGGTCAGTGGGAACCAACCACGGTGCATATCTGGATAACTCTGTAAATCTGATCTCATACTCCAATACTGACATGTCTCCCTGGCGAAGTCCCTCAAACAGTCTACGCATCTCCTCTTTCTGGGATCGAGGTACCCACTTCTCCAAGAAAATTGTGGAGAACTCTCACCATGATAATGGTGCTTCCCCTGCCGGTCTACGGAGCTCATAAGCCTCCCACCAAGCGATGGATGGTCCCTGCAACTGGAAGGTAGTAAAGCATACACCGGTGGACTCCAAGATCCCTGATGTACGGAGCATCCGATGGCACTTGTCCAGAAAAACTTGGGTGTCCTCGCGCGGAGCACCACATAAAATAGGAGGAGATAATCTACTGAACCTCTCATGACGACGCTGCTCATCGTCGGTCATAGATGGGACCCTGTCCCCTTGAACCTCAACAGCTAGCTGTACTGGGACAACTGGCTGGACTGGTGGAGCCCCAGGTGTCTGCAGGCCCTGCAATGCCGGCTCTAGAGTGCGAGCTACGGGGATCTGATGACAACCTCCGGTCCCGGATGTAGCTACTACAGTGGAAGCTAAAACTGCCTGGGCCAGGCCAGTGCAAACTAGTAATATCTGAGCTAGGGTCTCCTATAGACCCGAAATAACAATGGGCACAGCTGGTGCCTGAACTGGTACTTGTAACGACCCGCCCCGTCGTTACGGGAATCTCCACCCCGTTACCTTGAATTAACATATCTTATGCTTCTATATCGGTGTTAGAACCTATCGGGTGAGTTAGGAGTGAATTGAATTAAAAATGAAGCAAATAGCATGTTTGAAGGAAGTTTGAATATGGAAAGTCAACCTAGAGTTGACTATCGAGTTAGAGTGCTCGGAATCGGATTCCGATGATTCGACTAGTTTCTAGGGATCATTTATGACTTATGAGAGCAATCGGAATTGAATTTGGAGATCCGGTGTAGAAATAGGCTTGAATTGGCTAAGGTCGAATTTTGGCGAAATCCGATCGATAGGTGAGATTTTGATCCGGGAGTCGGAATGGAATTCCGACAGTTGCAGTAGTTCCGTTAGGTGATTTTGGATATGCCTGCAAATTTTCAGGTCATTCGGACATCGTTTGGTCGGGTTTTTGATCGAATGTAAATTTTTGAAGTTAAAGTTAAACTTAAGCTTAAATTTGTTGAAAACGGACGATTTTGATGTTAACGATAGAGTTTTGATGATTGGAATAAGTTCGAATAAGGTTATAGGGCGTGTTGGTTCTTTTGGTTGAGGTCCCAGGGGCCTCGGGTGAGTTTCGGGGTGGTTTCGGACCATTTCTAGGCCATTTTTAACTGCTGGTTTATGTCTGTAGCAGTGTTCTATGCGATCGCGGACAATGGGACGCGATCGCGGTGAGTAAAATGTGCGAAAATTATTAATGAATCGCGATCGCGTGAAATGCTCCGCGATCGCGAAGAAGGAAAATTTCTGTGCATTGATCCTACTTCGGAAGCTCATATCTTTTTATCTACAAGGAATTTTAAGGTGATTCAAAAACGAAAATTGTAGCCCATCGTGTCTAGTTTTCAGAAAGATAAATAAATCATGATTTGGACATCTGTGTAAATAGTTATGGACGTTACACTATAGGGTGTCCGAGAAGGATCTCTAATACACATATATAACTTGGGAAGCTTATAGCTAGAAATATATACGGATTCAGGAAATGACCATCAAAAGAATGTTATAGCTCTATGTGTCTAGTTTCCAGAACATTAAACCATTCATCATTTGGAGTTGTGTGCAAAAAGTTATGACCATTATACTGAAGCCTGTCCGGAGGAACCGGAGTTTGTTCACCGCGATCGCGAAGCCTTTCCCGCGATCGCGAAGGGTAAATTTTGGGCCAAATTTTGTTCTCCGCGATCGCAGAGCCATTCCCGCGATCGCGATGAGTAATATGCCCGGGCAGAATGTTTTTAAAACATTCCAGTCGCGAAATCAACCCATTTTTCCACCATTTTTGGTCATTCTTGAGAGCTTTTGGACGGGAATTGAAGGGATTTCGACGGGGAATCATTGGAGGTAAGTTTTATGAGTTAAATACATGATTTTATCAAAGAATCCTCCATTAATTCTCTGAATTTGGGTAAGAAATCAAGAAAATTAGGGCTTTGAGCAAAAATCTTAAAATGGGGATTTGAAGGACCATTTGTGGTCCGAATTGGGAGTTCTTGGTATGTACGGACTCGTGGAGAGACGAGGATTCCGAAAATGTGAGTTTCATAATTTTTCGAGATGTGGGCCCGGGGCTCGGGTTTTGGCAACTTTGGGAATTTTGATGTAAATTGAGTTATTTCGACTCGGTTGTGTTTAATTAGCCTATATTGATGTATTCTCATTGATTTTGAGCAGATTCGGCATTCAAGGTGATTGAATTGCGAGGCGAGCGCAAGGCGGATTAAGGCTTCTATCGGATCGAGGTGAGTGGTGGTAATAAATAATGTACCGAGGGTTTGAAACCCCGTACTTGCACTTTACAGTGCTATGTAGAGATGAGACACACGTCATGAGACGGGCGTGGTGGCATTGTGATTTGGGGATTGGACTTGGTCATTCCCGACTAATAGTATTCTGTGTATTATGACTGATAATGAGATTATAAATGTATAGTTGGGCTAATAGCCATGTTTGGGGCCTTGTGCCGATTTGTAGAACATTAGGGGACCTGTAGAATTAGGCGACCCTTAAATCATGCTGGCTACATACACCCAGCCGTAGTATATCATGTTGGATACATAAACTCCGCCATAGTTATAACTGTATAGCATATCATGAGCCAATACTAGATGTGTACTTGGAGGTAGACATTCCTTATTCTAGCTGAATGAGCCTGAGAGGCCAGGTCTATATTGACTGGGATAGGGTCGAGGACCCATTGCGAGGTATTATATATATATATACCTATATTGGATCGGGCCGCACGCCGCAGCAATATATATATTGGATCGGGTTGCATGCCGCAGCTTATATATATTGGATCGGGCTGCACGCCGCAACAGTATACATATTGGATCGGGCTGCACGCCGCCTTCGGAGTCTGAGTCTGCACACATTCCAGTGAGCGCGGTAGTATAATATTATATGTATATATATATAATTTGGAATCGGACTGCACGCCGCAGTAATATATGATGGACCTGGCTGCACGCCACTGTATCATAGCGCTTGGGCCTAAGGAGCCCCTCCGAAGTCTGCACACACCCCCAGTGAGCGCCGTCGACGTTAAATGGCTGCACGCGGCAGCGGTATATGTATTGGAGCGGGCTGCACGCCGCAGCATTATACTTATTGATATTCATATATATACTAAAATACTGATATGATATAGACATATGTATATGTCTCCATATATTGAGATAGCTGTATACCGTAGTGGTATGAGTGAGAATGTGGTCAGAGTGGGACCTAGATGGCATAGATGTGGACCGGATATTGGGGGTATTCATTATAGTGATGACTTACCTGTGAGGTTACCCTTAGAACTGTATAGTGATAGTACGGGTGTTCTCACTTCCAGTCGTTGTTTACTATTGTTACTCACTGAGTTGAAATATACTCACCCCACTCCCCCGCGTTTTTTTGTGTGCAGATATACATGATTAGGAGGGCAGTTGAGCTATCGCAACCGTTTGTGTTATCGCCATTCTATGGAGACTTCGAGGTAGCTGCCGACGTCCGCAGGACCCGATATTCCCTCATACTGTCTTTGATTATGTATTGTTATTTCTTTTCGCTCTGAGCTTTGGTTGTAGACCTTATTACACTTATGTTCTTTAGAGGCTCATGACTCTTGACCCTTCGGTCTATGGGAGTCGGCACATGTTGGGACTCGGTTCCCTGTTTTAAATATATCTATCACTGTTATGCTTAAATTGGATAAAGTGAGCTTGTGGCTCCGTGATTATTGTTGATTGGTCGGGCTGGCCTAGCAGTGTGTTGGGCGCCATCACGACCGGATTTGGGGTCGTGACAAGTTGGTATCAGAGCCTAGGTTTACTAGGCCTCGTGAGTCTTGAGCCGGTTAGTAGAGTCTTGTGGATCGGTACGGGGACGCCTGTACTTATCCTCGGGAGGCTGCGAACCTTTAGGAAACACTTCACATTTCTTGGAATTCTTATCGTGCGTACTTGATTCAGCTTGAGATACATTTTTGAAATTCCTTCCGCACGTCTGTGTATGCATCGAGCGCTCAGTAATATAATTGTCTTATGGCTTGCAATTCCCCGATCGAGGGGCGCGATATAATCTCCGTGAGTTCATGTTGGGCCAGTCGGGAGGACTCGAGGCCAGATCATTGTCTATGGCTTGAGCACCAAGGTACTAATTCCGCGAGCCGGTATTATGAAGTTCATACGATTGGTACTGATCCTTATTGTGCAAATGGCAGTTTGATAATGGGAGAGCTGTAAGGTATTCAGTTCTTATTGTGATTTGATATATAGCCCTAGCTATGGGCGTGAGAAATAATTTTCATATCTCGTAACTGGAGGGTAAAGTGCCTTAGGTGTAGTGGAACGAGTTTAAACTCAGGAAGACTAAAGTGATTTTGTTATGTGTATCCTCGTGGAAGGTGTTGTGATGAAATGCCAAATTGAGAAGAAGTAGGAGGGTTGATCCCCATGTGTAATTGAAAGGTATTTGATATGTGTTATGATTCGAGCAGGTACAACGCAGGTTCAAGTATAAATTGTGATAATATGATTCGTATAGTATTGAGATTTAATGTTGTTGAAATACATTGTGGTATCTTGTTGAGTTGTGGAAGTATAGCTAGGATGGTTTGGTGATTCTCTGGCAGGTGGATAGGCCAATTTACAAAGGAAACTCTGCCGAAATTTTTGGAAAATTGGGGAACTTTGACGGGTGCAATGCAGGTGGCCGAGCTTGAGGCTATGTATATGTTGTTGCAATGAGCGACTTGTCTCGATGTGCATTCCCTTTGCTAGGTGTATTCGTGGATCGGGTGGCACGCCGCCACAGGTATAGTATTTGGGTCGGGTGGCACGCCGCCACATGTATGGTATCTGGATCGGGTGGCACGCCGCCACATGTATGCTATTGGAACGGGTTGCACGCCGCAACAGAATATTGTGAAAATATAGTTAGTTATATGCTACCTGGTATACAATATTTCCTCGATTCTGAGGAAAGGATCATTTTAAGTATCGCTTGGCGAATGGCACATCAGTTGTGTTCTTTCAGGATTTGATAGCATACGTTAATTGTTTCACCGTGGGTGAGGTTGATTGCTTGGGTTCAGACCTAAATATGTGTGTGGCTGATCGTTTTGAGCTTGGTAAATTGGGGTGCTTCATGAATAATAATGTTTGGATAAAATCATGAATCGTGGCAAGGCCGCGTGATGTTATGACCTCTCGAGGAGGATTCAGGTACTTTATTTCTATAATGCGAGACGCGGTCTCAGTTCTATATTATGATGGCACAGAGGGATTAAATTGCAGCTCTATTTGCTGGAGACAGTTGTCATGAATTGAGCTGTCATGATTCGAGTGTGTGCATACGTTTCTATTTGAGCTTATGTTGTGCTCGTCGTGGCTTAGGCCGGTGTTGAGGTGTCTTATCACCAGTGCGGTGCGTTATAATCGAAATGGTCGTTGGAGCCAATAATGAATGTGAGTATATGTGATTCTAGTTGATTAGAAAGGTAATACCGAGATTTGGGTCCGAAGTCTGTTGTGGTATCAGTTAAAAGTGAAATGGATTCATGAATGGTTGACCTGAGAGATTGGTTCGATATATCGCGTGTTTGGTTGTCGTGGGCATGATATGAAGGTGTTGGAACAAGACTCTATCTAATGGAAAAGGTTTTTCAGCTAGTATTTGGTGATTGTGGCCAGTTGTTGTGATTAGAGACTATCGTCTCGAGTGATTGGGTTGTGTGATACATCATATGATCTCACCCGGAGTGGTGAGTATGGCTTATTGCAGTGGATTCTAGTGTATCCTGAGTATAGGCATGGGATTTGCAATTGGCATATGATTTCATAAAGTACAATGTGATTTATGGTTCGGATGGTCTGTGAAATTTTGACTATATGGTGTTTTCGGACTTATGTGAGATAGGGTGACGTATGATCGCCTGAAATTATGCTTGGTAAGTCCATTCAGCTATTGGGTTGTTTCCAGTACAACTCTGAGTCCGCTCGAGGACGAGCGTTTGTTTAAGTTGGGGAGAATGTAACGACCCGCCCCGTCGTTACGGGAATCTCCACCCCGTTACCTTGAATTAACATATCTTATGCTTCTATATCGGTGTTAGAACCTATCGGGTGAGTTAGGAGTGAATTGAATTAAAAATGAAGCAAATAGCATGTTTGAAGGAAGTTTGAATATGGAAAGTCAACCTAGAGTTGACTATCGAGTTAGAGTGCTCGGAATCGGATTCGATGATTCGACTAGTTTCTAGGGATCATTTATGACTTATGAGAGCAATCGGAATTGAATTTGGAGATCCGGTGTAGAAATAGGCTTGAATTGGCTAAGGTCGAATTTTGGCGAAATCCGATCGATAGGTGAGATTTTGATCCGGGAGTCGGAATGGAATTCCGACAGTTGCAGTAGTTCCGTTAGGTGATTTTGGATATGCCTGCAAATTTTCAGGTCATTCGGACATCGTTTGGTCGGGTTTTTGATCGAATGTGAATTTTTGAAGTTAAAGTTAAACTTAAGCTTAAATTTGTTGAAAACGGACGATTTTGATGTTAACGATAGAGTTTTGATGATTGGAATAAGTTCGAATAAGGTTATAGGGCGTGTTGGTTCTTTTGGTTGAGGTCCCGGGGGCCTCGGGTGAGTTTCGGGGTGGTTTCGGACCATTTCTAGGCCATTTTTAACTGCTGGTTTATGTCTGTAGCAGTGTTCTACGCGATCGCGGACAATGGGACGCGATCGCGGTGAGTAAAATGTGCGAAAATTATTAATGAATCGCGATCGTGTGAAATGCTCCGCGATCGCGAAGAAGGAAAATTTCTGTGCATTGATCCTACTTCGGAAGCTCATATCTTTTTATCTACAAGGAGTTTTAAGGTGATTCAAAAACGAAAATTGTAGCCCATCGTGTCTAGTTTTCAGAAAGATAAATAAATCATGATTTGGATATCTGTGTAAAGAGTTATGGACGTTACACTATAGGGTGTCCGAGAAGGATCTCTAATACACATGTATAACTTGGGAAGCTTATATCTAGAAATATATACGGATTCAGGAAATGACCATCAAAAGAATGTTATAGCTCTATGTGTCTAGTTTCCAGAACATTAAACCATTCATCATTTGGAGTTGTGTGCAAAAAGTTATGACCATTATACTGAAGCCTCTGTCCGGAGGAACCGGAGTTTGTTCACCGCGATCGCGAAGCCTTTCCCGCGATCGCGAAGGGTAAATTTTGGGCCAAATTTTGTTCTCCGCGATCGCAGAGCCATTCCCGCGATCGCGATGAGTAATATGCCCGGGCAGAATGTTTTTAAAACATTCCAATCGCGAAATCAACCCATTTTTCCACCATTTTTGGTCATTCTTGAGAGCTTTTGGACGGGAATTGAAGGGATTTCGACGGGGAATCATTGGAGGTAAGTTTTATGAGTTAAATACATGATTTTATCAAAGAATCCTCCATTAATTCTCTGAATTTGGGTAAGAAATCAAGAAAATTAGGGCTTTGAGCAAAAATCTTAAAATGGGGATTTGAAGGACCATTTGTGGTCCGAATTGGGAGTTCTTGGTATGTACGGACTCGTGGAGAGACGAGGATTCCGAAAATGTGAGTTTCATAATTTTTCGAGATGTGGGCCCGGGGCTCGGGTTTTGGCAACTTTGGGAATTTTGATGTAAATTGAGTTATTTCGACCGGGTTGTGTTTAATTAGCCTATATTGATGTATTCTCATTGATTTTGAGCAGATTCGGCATTCAAGGTGATTGAATTGCGAGGCGAGCGCAAGGCGGATTAAGGCTTCTATCGGATCGAGGTGAGTGGTGGTAATAAATAATGTACCGAGGGTTTGAAACCCCGTACTTGCACTTTACAGTGCTATGTAGAGATGAGACACACGTCATGAGACGGGCGTGGTGGCATTGTGATTTGGGGATTGGACTTGGTCATTCCCGACTAATAGTATTCTGTGTATTATGACCGATAATGAGATTATAAATGTATAGTTGGGCTAATAGCCATGTTTGGGGCCTTGTGCCGATTTGTAGAACATTAGGGGACCTGTAGAATTAGGCGACCCTTAAATCATGCTGGCTACATACACCCAGCCGTAGTATATCATGTTGGATACATAAACTCCGCCATAGTTATAACTGTATAGCATATCATGAGCCAATACTAGATGTGTACTTGGAGGTAGACATTCCTTATTCTAGCTGAATGAGCCTGAGAGGCCAGGTCTATATTGACTGGGATAGGGTCGAGGACCCATTGCGAGGTATTATATATATATATATATACCTATATTGGATCGGGCTGCACGCCGCAACAGTATATATATTGGATCGGGCTGCACGCCGCAGTAATATACATGTGGGACGGACTGCACGCCGCAGTATTATTGCGCTTGGGCTGTAGGAGCCCCTTCGGAGTCTGAGTCTGCACACATTCCAGTGAGCGCGGTAGTATAATATTATATGTATATATATATATAATTTGGATCGGACTGCACGCCGCAGTAATATATGGTGGACCTGGCTGCACGCCACAGTATCATAGCGCTTGGGCCTAAGGAGCCCCTCCGAAGTCTGCACACACCCCCAGTGAGCGCCGTCGACGTTAAATGGCTGCACGCGGCAGCGGTATATGTATTGGAGCGGGCTGCACGCCGCAGCATTATACTTATTGATATTCATATATATACTAAAATACTGATATGATATAGACATATGTATATGTCTCCATATATTGAGATAGATGTATACCGTAGTGGTATGAGTGAGAATGTGGTCAGAGTGGGACCTAGATGGCATAGATGTGGACCGGATATTGGGGGTATTCATTATAGTGATGACTTACCTGTGAGGTTACCCTTAGAACTGTATAGTGATAGTACAGGTGTTCTCACTTCCAGTCGTTGTTTATTATTGTTACTCACTGAGTTGAAATATACTCACCCCACTCCCCCGCATTTTTGTGTGTGCAGATATACATGATTAGGAGGGCAGTTGAGCTATTGCAACTGCTTGTGTTATCGCCATTCTATGGAGACTTCGAGGTAGTTGCCGACGTCCGCAGGACCCGATATTCCTTCCTACTGTCTTTGATTATGTATTGTTATTTCTTTCCGCTCCGAGCTTTGGTTGTAAACCTTATTACACTTATGTTCTTTAGAGGCTCATGACTCTTGACCCTTCGGTCTATGGGAGTCGGCACATGTTGGGACTCGGTTCCCTGTTTTAAATATATCTATCACTGTTGTGCTTAAATTGGATAAAGTGAGCTTGTGGCTCCGTGGTTATTGTTGATTGGTCGGGCTGGCCTAGCAGTGTGCTGGGCGCCATCACGACCGGATTTGGGGTCGTGACAGTACTGCTGGAACCTCAGCAACTGGAGGCTGTGGGTCAGTTAGCCCTGCCTCAGCTGCACTACCCCTACCACGACCATGATCGTGTACACAACCTCTATCAGGTGGAAATGGTGTTCGTCCTCCTCATCCATAAGCTCGAGTTCTCGTCATCTGCAAGAGAACAAAATATCAAAGTTTAGTTTTGGATCAACGAAATTGCACGACAAGAATTTCAAGAATTGAAACTTTCCTGAAAGGTTTGCAGCCTCCCGAGGATAAGTACAGGCATCCTCGTACCGATCCACGAGACTCTACTAAACCGACTCATGACTCGCGAGACCTGTTAACCTAGGCTCCGATACCAACTTGTCACGACCCAAACCCCGATCGTGATGGCGTCCAACACATTGCTAGGTATGCCCGACCATGTTACCCAATTTACCAGCCAGTTATTATGTAGTACTGATGAATTAACCTTAATAGCTTGTTTTCATATCAAAATAATAAGTGCGGAAATAGAAACATACAAAATACAGCCCAACCAATCGCGGTGTCACAAGTCTGAGCCTCTACAGATGAAATATCCTACACAAATCATGTCTAGGCAGAATAAAAATGACGAAATGATAAAGAGGAAGAGATCAGGTCCTGCGGACGTCGTCACCTACCTCGAATCTCCTCGGAATAGTAGTAATGAAGCAGCTGCGATAGCTCAACCGCCCTCCTGAACCTGTAGATCTGCACAAAAAGTGCAGGGGAGTGGGGTGAGTATATTTCAACTCAGTTAGTAATAATAACAAATAAGAACTTAAAATAAGAACACCTGTACAATGACTAGACAGTTCTAACGGTAATGTCACAATTATGTCATCTCTATAGTGATAATTCCCATTTCCAGTCCACAATTGTCTCACAATGATCCCATACTAATATAGTCCTCACTTATACTATTACGGCGTGCAGCCCGATCCAAATATATATATAAAATGATGCGGCGCGCAGCCCGGTCAAATATATATATAGCGCTGCGGCATGCAGCCCGATCCAGTATATATATAGTGCTGCGGCGTGCAGCCCGATCCATTTAATGTCGACGGCGCTCACTGGGGGTGTATACAAACTTCGGAGGGGCTCCTACAACCCAAGCATAATAATACTACGGCGTGCAGTCCGATCCATATGTATATTACTGCGAGTACATGTATATATATATATATATATATATATATATATATATATATATATATATATATATATATATATATATGTATATATATATATATATGCTGCGGCGTGCAGCCCGATCTAATATGTACATCAATATCTCACAGCGGGTACTCGACCCCATCTCAATCAATATAGGCTTGGCCTCTCAGGCCCACTCAGCTAGAAGAAGGAATCCCACCTCAGGTAGTCTCTCTACAAGGCCCCAAACTCGGCAACTAGCCCAAATACATAGATATAAGCTCAATATCAGTCATGATACACAATAAAATATCAATTGGGAACGGCCAAGTCCAAATCCCCAGTCACAATACCACCACGCCCGTCATATGACGCGTGTTTCATCTCATCATAGCATTGTATAGTGCAACTATGGGGTTTCAAACCTGTCACGACTCGGATTTCCCCCACCATCGGGATCGTGATAGCGCCTACTCATGGTAGCTAGGCAAGCCAATTCACTCACCATCTTTCTATTCATACCATCATTTGTGTTCTCATATTTAATAGCAAGAATAATACTCAAAATTTAAATGGGGAAGTCTTTCGAATTAGACATGAATAATTGTGTAAAGTAACGGACATAAATCCTCTACCCAAGATGTGGAGTCACAAACTCACGAACTACTAAGGAATAACTACACATAATGGTCTAAAAGAAATAAATAATAAACATCTGTCTCGGAACAATGAGACCACGGCAATAAAAAAAGAAAATAGAGGAGACGCAGGGCATGCGGACGCCTGCAAGCTACCTCGGTCTCGGAAGTACGATAATCCCATTAGAGTACTGCTGCTGCTGCTCCTGCTCAAAACCTGGACCTGTGCAAAAATGCACAGAAGTGTAGTATCAGCACAATCCGACCCCATGTGGTGAAAAGTGCCTGGCCTATTCCGGCGAAGTAGTGACAAGCCTAGGACCAGACACTCACATAAACCTATGCAGTTTTATATATGTATGCACCACAAAATAACAGAGATATTAAGTAACACAACTAACAAATGAGGTAACATGCTGGAGGAGCACAATTAGCAACACATAATAAATTAGCAAGATAAAACAGAGTGTAGCAAAAACCGTTGTTGCAAAGCAAGAAATTTAAATGGATGCATGGCATCACCCTTCGTGCTTTTACTCTCGTCCTCACCAAATAATCAAATAAAAGTTCACGGAATCATCCTTCGTGCTTTTACTCTCATCCTCACATCCATGGCACGGCATGATCCTTCGTGCATGGTTTATGTAACAACGGCA
The DNA here is from genome assembly GCA_032618575.1 of Nicotiana noctiflora. NCBI lineage: Eukaryota > Viridiplantae > Streptophyta > Magnoliopsida > Solanales > Solanaceae > Nicotiana > Nicotiana noctiflora. The sequence goes on along the minus strand of JASVEL010011522.1, from coordinate 60,051 downwards.
CGGAATGTTCCTTCGTGCATAAATAATAAACATGGCATGGAATGATCTTCGTGCATAAATTAAGTAACAACGGCACAGAATGTTCCTTCGTGCATAAATAGTAAAACAAGGCACGAAATGATCCTTCGTGCGAACATAACTAAAAATGGCACGGCATCACCCTTCGTGCATTATAACGCTTCCTCACCCAAATAACAATCACAGTCAAGGGCAAAAGAATGAAACGAGTAATATGAATCGTCCCAACAAGGGAAATAATAATCATAACAATATCCCGGCAAGGGAACAACAACAACAACACAATAAAGTCCCGGCAAGGGAAACAATAATCAACCTTCACAACCCGGCAAGGGCTCAAGAACATGACTTAAGAACATCCCACATTAACTCACAACATATGTCAACAAACGACTCACGGTCATACTAGACGCCAGTGTATAGTTGATCGTCACCACGCCTATACACCGCACTCGATCACATAGCAATTAACAATTATCCCATTCAATCCTATTCCCTCAAGCTAGAATAGATCATACACTTACCTCAAAGCCTTGAAGTCCAATTAACCTTCAACTATAGCTTTACCTCGAAATTGAACCTTCAACTCGCTCGAATCTAATCACAATTGGTTCAATTACTTTAATAAATACTATATAAATTGGTTTGGATGCATAAAAATGGTTTTCTCAAAGTTTTACCCAAAATTTTGCAATATGCCCCCGGTCCCACGTGGTCGAAACTCGGGGTTCGGAAAAAAATCCGGTTACCCATTCCCTTACGAGTTCAATTATATGATGTGTTACAAAATCGGACCTCAAATCGAGGTGCAATTCCCCAATTTATGAAAAACCTAGGTTTTACCCAAAAACAATAATTCCCACCATAAACAACCTTTCATTTCTCATGGAAAACATGTTCAAAAGATGTTAGTAATTGAAAGAGTTGAGTAAAAATTAACGTACAAGTGATTTGGAGTGATATTTCTCTTGGAATATCGTGTGTGGTGTTTAGGGTTTTGAAAGAATGGTGAAAAATGGGTTTAAAATCCTTTAAGTAGCAGATTGATTAGCTGCGGATATGGGAATTGCGAACATGACAGGTCTGGGTTGCAGAACTCTTTGTGAACTAAGCCCAAGACAGGATAGCCTCGCATTTGCGACATTTTGTTCGCATTTGCGAAAGTAAGGCGTTTGTGAGCTGCTTCTATTTGTGATGCCTTATTCGCATTTGCGAGTCAGGCCCAAGTCTGGGCCACTTCACTTTTGCGAAGTTTTGTTCGCATTTGCGAACCACGGCTATTTTTGGGATTGCTCGCAATTGCGAAGATATCAGCTGGGGAAAAATACCAGCTGTGTTATTTTTTCAAAATTTGCTCTAACGGCGTATCAAATCTTTACCGAGCCCTCGGCCTCCAAACCAATCATGCACAAATCCTCAAAAACATACCAAGAACTTGCTCACGCGATCAAATTACCAATATAACATCGTTTTCATATAATCAAGCCTCAAATTCATGATTTCTTCTTTTACACTTCATAAACTTTGAAATTTGGAACTCATGGTTCAAAACACATGAAATGACGTTCAAATTCCGTCAACCTTTGCAAAAAGTACTTAAATAATATATAAGACCTGCACCGGTCGTCGGAACCAAAATACGAGCCCTATACTATGGTCTTTTAATCAATTTTCCTTTCCATATTCATTAGAAATTTCAGAAAAACAATTTCACAGAAAAATTCATATCTTGGGTTCTAGGCCTCGAAAATCGATTCCGGACGCATTCCCTAGTCCCATATTTTCCTACGGACCTTCCGGGGCTATCCGATCTTGGGTCCGAGTCCGTATACCAAAAGATGTTGACCGAAGTCAACTATATCAATATTAATATCAAATTTCTTCAAATTTTCCATAGAATTCATATATTCTAAGACAAAAATATTCTGGGTACGTGCCCGGACTATGCACGTAAATCAAGGCAATATAAAATGAGGGTTTCAAGGCCTCGGAAGTGCAGAACAATTGAGTAAAATAGGTGATGACCCTTTGGGTCATCACATCCTCCTCTTCTAAAACAATTGTTCGTCCTCGAACGGACAAGAGAAGGAAGTACTTGAGTCGGGGAACAAATGTGGCTAACGGCTTCGTATATCCGACTCGGACTCCTAGGTCGATGCTTCAGGAGGCTGACCTCTCCACTGAACACGCACGGAAGGAAAACTCTTCGACCTTAACTATCAAACTTGTCGGTCTATAATGGCCACCGGCTCCTCCTTGTAAGATAGATCCTTGTCCAATTGGATAGTACTGAAGTCTAACACGTGTGTAGGATCGTCGTGGTACCTCCAAAGCATAGATACATGAAAAACCGGATGTATGGCTGATAAGCTTGGTGGCAGTGCAAGTCCGAAGCCACCTCTCCCACTCGGTCCAGAATCTCAAATGGACTAATATACCTAGGGCTGAGCTTGCCCTTCTTTCCGAACATCATCATGCCCTTCATAGGCGATACCCGGAGCAATACCCGCTCACCAACCATGATCTACATCTTGGACCTTACGATCCGCATAAGTCTTCTGTCTGAACTGAGCTGAACGCAACCTCTCCTGGATAGTTTTGACCTTGTCTAAGGCCTCCTGAACTAGGTCTGTACCCGACAACCGAGCCTCTCCCGGCTCAAACCTTCCGACTGGAGACCGATATCGCCTACCATACAATGCCTCATTCTAAGCCATCTGAATGCTAGACTTGTAGCTATTGTTTTAGGCGAACTCTGTTAATGGCAGAAACTGATCCCACGAGCCTCCAAATTCAATGACACAGGCTCGGAGCATGTCCTCTAGGATCTGAATAGTCCTTTCGGACTGACGGTCTATCTGAGGATGAAAAGTTGAACTCCACTGAACCTGGGTACCTAACTCCGGCTGGATCGCTCTCTAGAAGCGCGAGGTAAACTGTGTACCTCGATCTGAGATAATAGACACTGACACCCCGTGAAGGCGAACAATCTCCCGGATGTTAATCTCTGGTAGCTTCTCTGATGAGTAAGAGAGTGATATTGGAATGAAGTGTGCTGATTTGGTCAGTCTATCAACAATGACCCAAATAACATCAAATCTCTTCCGATCAAAGGGAGTCCAGTAATGAAGTCCATTGTATTTTGCTCCCATTTCCACTCGGGGATTTCAATTTTACGGAATTCACCACCAGGCCTCTGGTGCTCATATTTAACCTGCTGACATCTTAGACACCGAGCGACATACACAACAATGTCCTTCTTCATCCTACGCCACCAATAGTGATGTCGTAAGTCTTGATACATATTCGCGGCGCCCGGGTGAATAGAATATCGCGAACTGTGGACCTCCGCTAAGATCAACTCTCGAATCCCCTCAACATTAGGCACAAGAACTCGCCCCTGCAATCTCAATACTCCTTCACCATCTAGAGTTACCTTTGTGGCACCTCCCCGCTGTATAGTATCCCTCAGGTCACGCAAATGAGGATTATCAAAATGCCTCTCACGGATACGCTCTAATAGAGAAGAACCAGCGACCGTGCAGCCCAACACCCTGCTAGGCTCAGAAATGTCTAGTCTCACGAATCGATTGGCTAAGGCCTGGATATCTAGAGCAAGTGGTCTCTGGCTGACCGAAATATAAGCGAGACTACCCATGCTGGAAGACTTCCTACTCAACGCATTGGCAACCACATTGGCCTTGCCTGGGTGATATAAAATAGTAACATCATAGTCTTTCAGCAAGTCTAACCATCTCCTATTTTGCACATTTAACTCTTTTTGATTGAATAAATAATAAAGAATTTTGTGATCTGTGTATACCTCGCACGCCACACCATATAGATAATGCCTCAAGAATTTTAAAGCATGGACCATTGCTGCCAGCTCAAAATCATGAACTGGATAATTCTTCTCATGGATTTTAAATTGTCTCGAAGCATAAGCAATAACCTTGCCACCCTGCATCAATAATGCTCCAAGCCTAGTACGGGATGCATCACAGTAAACTGTGTAAGGCCCCGAACCCGTGGGTAAAATCAACACTGGTGCCGTAGTCAAAACTATCTTGAGCTTCTAAAAGATCACCTCATATTCATCTGACCACTTGAACTAGGAACCTTTCTGGGTCAACCTGGTCATCGGGGCTGCAATAGAAGAGAACCCCTCTACAAATCGACGGTAGTAGCCTGCTAACCCCAAGAAACTCTGGATCTCGGTCACTGAAGTTGGTCGAGACAAATTATTGACTGCCTCGATCTTCTTTGGGTCCACCTGAATAACCTCTACTGACACGATATAACCCAAGAATGCAACCGAACTCAAAAAGAACTCGCATTTTGAAAACTTAGCAGATCATCCTTTAGAGTCTGAAGAACCACTCTGAGGTGCTGCTCGTGCTCTTCCTGGCTGCGTGAGTATACCAGGATATCATCTATAAAGACTATCACCAACATATCTAGATAAGGCCTGAACACCCGATTTATTCAACTCCATAAATGCTGCCGGAGCATTGGTCAACCCGAAAGACATGACTAAGAATTCATAGTGCCCGTACCTAGTGTGAAAGGCTGTCTTAGGAATGTCAGTCGCCCTGGTCTTCAGTTGATAGTAGCCTGACCTCATGTCTATCTTCGACAACACCCTCGCTCCTTGGATCTGGTCAAACAAATCATCAATCCTCGGTAGTGGATACTTTTTCTGTATCGTCACTTTGTTTAATTGCCGATAATCAATACACATCCGCATCAAGCCATCCTTTTTTTTCACAAATAACACCGGTGCACCCTAGGGAGAAACATTGGGCCTTATAAAGCCATTTTCTAGAAGGTCATGCAACTGATCTTTTAACTCATTTAACTCTGGCGGGCCATGCGATATGGTGGAAAAATCAATATACCTGTCAGGTGGCATACCCGGCATGTCTGAAGGGAAGACCTCGGGAAAACCCCGTACAATAGGAACTGAATCAATAGAAGGAATCTCTACGCTGGACTCACGAACATATGCCAAATAAGCTAGACACCCCTTCTTGACCATGCATCGAGCCTTAACATAATAATATTGCGAACGGAGTGGCCTGGGGTCCCTCTCCACTTTAGTCGGTGTGATTCTGGAAAGGCCAAGGTCACTATCTTGGCATGACAATATAAGATAGCATCATACGGGGACAACAAATCCATCCCCAATATGACATTGAAATCCACCATGTCTAATAGGAATAAATCAACATGGGTCTCAAGACCCTCGAATATAACCTCGCATGAACGATGCACCCGGTCGACTACTATAGAGTCACTAACTGGTATAGACATATAAACTGGAGTGTCTAGGGCATAGCTAGGCACGACCAGGTACGGTGCAAAGTAGGAAGACACATATGAATATGTTGACCCAGGATCAAATAATACTGAAGCACCTTTATCACACACCAGAATGGTACCTATAATCACATCATCTGATTCCTCTGCCTCTGGCCTAGCTGGTAAAACATAAAATCGGGGATCGGCACCTCCCCTCTGATCTACGTCTCCGGGACGATCATCCACTGGTTGAGCTCTACCTCTGGCGGGAAGGTCTCTACCTCTACGGTCTCGACCTCATGCTCTACGTTCTCTACCCCCGCCCCTGGCTGGCTGGGCAAGCTGTGGGTTAGCTGGGGCCTGAATCATGGGGCGAGGACCCCGCTACTGAGTGTTGCCCGCTGCTCGAGGGAAAAACCTAACAAGATGACATGGGTCACCACAATCTTAACAACATTTTGGCTACTGGGACAGCTGACCCTGACGACCTGAATGGCTCCCATGTACACTCTGAAGAGGCTGAGCACTGATGGGAGGCTAGTCTGAATACCGCTCACGAATCCCACGATCACCTGAACCACCATGCGAAGCTTGGAGAGCTGACTGAAAAGGCCTGGAAGATTGGCCCCTATCATAAGAATCCCTGCCTCCAGATGAAGTACCACTAAATCTGCCGGAATAACGAGGCCTCTTGTCTGAAGGATAACCACCTCCCCGAGCAAGAACCATCTCAACCCTACGAGCTGCATTAGCCGCCTCCTGAAAAGATATGTCACTCCTAACTCCCATATCCATCTGAAGTTGGATTGGCTGATTTAGCCCATCTATAAACCTACGGACCCTCTCCCGATTTGTGGGGGTATCACAACTGCATGATGTGCCAGATCAACAAACCTCGTCTCATACTGGGTAATAGTCATAGTACCCTACTGGAGGCGCTCAAACTACCTCCGAAGTGCCTCCCTGCTGAGTAATAGGGAGAAACTTCTCCAAAAATAACTCTGCAAATTGGTCCCATGTTAAAGCCGGGGACCCTAAATATGCAAAAATCAACCCCATTGGATTACATTATTCCCATAGTCTTGAGAATCTCATGGCAACTGAATAAGAAGTCCAGGGGATCCTCTGATGTGGCACCGTTGAAAGTTGTGGTAAAAATCTTGGAGAACCGATCAAGTCTCCATAAAGAATCAGAAGTCCTGAACGCTTCATCTTCGGCCTGAGCTGTAGTACCAGTCTATGTGGCCACTGCTAGCTGAACTACTACTGGCTCCGGAGTACGTACAATAGGAGTCTGGACCCCTCCTCCAGCTTGAGAAGTGGCTGGTGGAAATGGTAATAAGCCAGCTCTAGCAATACTGTCAGAGCCTCTTGAAGATCCGGGGTAAATAAGACCTCCCCTGGAACCTGAGCTGGGCCCACGAAGCTGCTGGGGCTAGAACCTCCTCACCAACCTCAACATGAGGCTCCACCTCTGGAACTGCTTCCTGGGGCTGTGCTCTGCCCCTACCACGGCCTTAGCCCCTGCCCCTCGCGGGAGCTGCCTGGGGCTCAGGCTGCTTATCAGCGGATGAAGAAGCACGTGTCCTCACCATATGCGAAAGAATAGAGTATAAATTCAATCAGTATTTGAGGAACAAAAAGCACGACAAGAAGGAACAAATGAGAGACTTTTCCTAACTCAATACACTTTAGAGGAAAAGTACAGACATCTCCGTACCTACCTCTCAAACTCTACTAAGCTTGTTCATGAGTTGTGAGACCTATGTAACCTAGAGCTCTGATACCAACTTGTCACGACCCGGATTTCCTCCACCATCGGGATCGTGATGGCGCCTACTCGTGGTAGATAGGCAAGCCAATTCACTCACCATCTTTCTGTTCATACCATCATTTTTGTTCTCATATTTAATAGCAAGAATAATACTCAAATTTTTAAATGCGGAAGTCTTTCGAATAAGAGATGAATAATAGTGCAAAGTAACTGACATCAATCCTCTACCCAAGATGTGGAGTCACAAACTCACAAACTACTAAGGAATAACTACACATAAATGTCTGAAAGAAATAAATAATAACCATCTATCTCGGAACAATGAGACCACAATAATAATAAAAGTAAATAGAGGAGACATCGGGCCTGCGGACACCTGCAAGCTACCTCGATCTCGGAATTACGATAATCCCGCTAGTGTACTATTGTTGCTGCTCCTGCTCAAAACCTGGACCTGTGCAAAAACACACAGAAGTGTAGTATCAGCACAATCCGACCCCATATGATGGTAAGTGCCTGGCCTATCCCGGCGAAGTAGTGACAAGCCAAGGACCAGACACTCACATAAACCTGTGCAGTTCTGTATATGTATGTACCACAAAATAACAGAGATATTAAGTAACACAACTAACAAAGGAGGTAACATGCTGGGGGAGCACAATAAGCAACACATAATAAATCAGCAAGATAAAACAGAGTGTAGCAAAAACCGTTATTGCAAAGCACGAAATTTAAATGGTTGCACGGCATCACCCTTCGTGCTTTTACTCTAATCCTCACCAAATAATCAAATAAAAGTGCACGGCATCACCCTTCGTGCTTTTACTCTCATCCTCACATCCATGGCACGAGATGATCCTTCGTGCATGGTTTAATTAATAACGGCACGGAATGTTCCTTCGTGCATAAATATGAAACATGGCACAGAATGATCCTTCGTGCATAAATTAAGTAACAACGACACGGAATGTTCCTTCGTGCATAAACAGTAAAACAAGTCCTTGAATGATCCTTCGTGCGAACATAAGTAAAAATGGCACGGCATCACCCTTCGTGCATTATAACTCTTCCTCACCTAAATAACAATCACAGTCAAGGGCTAAAGAATGAAACAAGTAATACGAACCGTCCCGGCAAGGGAAACAATAATCATAATAATATCCCGGCAAGGGAACAACAACAACAACACAATAAAGTCCCGGGAAGGGAAACAATAATCAACCTTCACAACCCGGCAAGGGCTCAAGAACATGACTTAAGAACATCCCACTTTAACTCACAACATATGTCAACAAACGACTCATGGTCATGTTAGACGCCAATGTATAGACGCTCATCACCACGCCTATACACCGCACTCGATCACATAGCAATTAGCAATTATAACATTCAATCCTATTCCATCAAGCTAGGATAGATCAAACACGTACCGCAAAGCCTTGAAGTCCAATTAACCTTCAACTATCGCTTTACCTCGAAATTAAACCTTCAACTCGCTCGAATCTAATCACAATTGGTTCAATTACTTTAATAAATACTATATGAATTGGTTTGGACGCATAAAAATGGTTTTCTCAAAGTTTTACCCAAAAATTCCCAAAATGCCCCGGTCCCATGTGAGTAACTCGGGGTTCGGACCATAATCCGGTTACCCATTCCCTCACAAGTTCAATTTTATGATTTGTTTCAAAATGGGACCTCAAATTGGTTTGCAATTGAGAAGATATCATTTGGGAAAAAATACCAACTGTGTTATTTTTTCAAAATTTGCTCTAACGGCCTATCAAATCTTAACCTGAGCCCTCGGCCTCCAAACCAAACACGCACACAACCTCTAAAACATACCACGAACTTGCTCGCACGATCAAATCGCCAATATAACATCGTTTTCATAGAATCAAGCCTCAAATTCATGATTTCTTCTTTTAAACATCAAAAACTTTCACATTTGGAAATCATGGTTCAAAACACATCAAACGACATTCAAATTCCGTCAAACGTTGCAGAAAGTACTTAAATATTATATAAGACTTGTACCGGGCATCAGAACCAAAATATGAGCTCGATACCATGGTCTTTTAATCAATTTTCCTTTCCATTTTCATTAGCAATTTCAGAAAAACAATTTCACAGAAAAATTCATATTTTGGGCTCTAGGCCTCGGAATTCGACTCCGGTCGCATGCCCGAGTCCCATATTTTCCTATGGACATTCCGGAGCCATCCAATCTCGGGTTTGGATATGTTTACCAAAAATTATGACCGAAGTCAACTATATCAATATTAATGTGAAATTTCTTCAAATTTTCAATAGAATTCACATATTCTAATAGAAAAATTTTCTGGCTACGTACCCGGACTAATCACGTAAATCGAGGAAATATAAATAAGGTTTTCAAGGCCTCGAAAGCGCGGAACAATTGAGGCAAACAGGTGATGACCATTTGGGTCATCACAAAACCCTCAATACATCATTTACTACCACCACTCACCTCGAATCGGTAGAAGTCCTAGCTCGCCTTGCGCTTGCCTCGCTAATCATTATTCTCGGATGCCAAATCTGATCAAAATCAATTAGAACACATCAAAATAGGCTAAATATGCATGACCCAATCGAAATAACTCGATTTACACCAAAACCCACGAAGTTGTCAAAATCTGACTTTCGGTACGCTTCTCAAAAAATTACAAAAGTTACATTTTTGGAATCCTTATCTCAACACGAGTCCATACATATAAAGTTTATCAAAATCGGATTCCGTTTGCCCATACAAATCGATGATTTACCATAGCCTAGGCTTAAGGCAAAAATCCTCCATTAATCCTTCCATTTACAGTGAAATAAATGAAGATTAAAAGATAAAATCGTATATTTAAACCATAAAAATTACCTCCAATGTTTTCCCAATGAAATCCCCTTCAAAACCCGTCACTTTGCTCTCTAAGAACTCAAAAATGGAGGAAATGTGTTATGGGTTCGCGAATGAAATGTCTTGTTAAAACCATTTTGCCAGGAGTCATTACTCTACGCTATCGCAGCCTTTCGCAAGCAATCGTGATGAGGAAATTTTTGCAGGCATGTTTTTCTTCTACTTGATCGCATGGACTCAGCCCGATCACGATGACCAGCTACCCTTGCACTCTCGGAACGCGATCCAGGCTCCGCGATCGCAATTCCCCCAGCCTGCACCTTACGCGATCGCATCCAGCACCTGGCGATCGCGAAGAGAAAATGTTCCTCAGCTCTCTGATACACTACGCGATCGTGTGGCTATCTTCGCGATCACAAAGAACAAACGTCTGCTGCACCTATGACCGCAGACCTGCTCCTTCCTTTGGCCAAAAATGGTCCGTTTGGACCCCCGGATTCATCCCGGGGCCCCAACGAAAACCAGCAACCTACTCCAAAACACAATACAAACTTGTTACAATCATAAAAACACACCCTTTAACACGGAAATCATCAAATTAAAGCGAATTCAAGCCTATGTTACATCTAAAACTTTTGAAACCAACATCCGATGTAAAGCCTGGACAAACGATGTTCGAATGACCTAAAAATTTGGAGGCATATCCAAAATCATCTACCAGAGCTACTGCAATTGTCGGACTTCTATTCGGACTCTCGGATGAAAATCTCACCTACCATTCGGATTTCGCCAATATTCAACCTTAGCCAATTCAAGCCTAAAACTATACCGGACCTGCAAATTCAATTCTGATCACTCTCCTAAGCCACAAATGTCCTCCAAGAGCTGATCGAATCATCAAAATTCAATTTTGAGCTCTCTAACTCACAAGTCAACATCCGTTTTACTTTTCCCAACATGCCTTCTCCTAAGAGACTATTTGTCTCATTTCCAACCAAACTCAATCTGAATTGATTCAAACTCACCAAACGCACATATTGAAACATGAACAAGCATATAACGGGGGAAACGGGGTGGTAATTTACATGATGACGGGCCGGGTCATCACATAAGGTGATTCATATTGTGGGCAACACATTCTGATACCAGAAGATGGAAAATTAAAAGTGACGGAGTCTTATTAGCGAAAACCCTGATGGGCACCATAAGACGATGTGAGATGAGAGAAATGAAAATGAGAGAGTCTTATTGGTGAAAACCCTCATGGGCACCGTAAGGTGATGTGAGTTTGAGAGATATTAAAATGAGAGAGTCTTATTGGTGAATACCCTCATAGGCACCATACGACGATAGTGAGTTTTCATATTGGAAAATGAAGAAAGTGTGTAGTTGAAAGTTGTTTGAAACATGGAAAAACAAGCGAGGTTGGGTTTTGATGAAATTTAGATTGTGAAAGTACGGAATAAAAAATATGGAAACTAACAGTTGATTGGTTGGACACACCAAGCTGTTTAATCCAAAATGCATGGCATGATCAATGGAATCAGCCTTTCTACTCAGATAAGTCCTATCCTCTTTCTCTCTTCAAAGTCTTTATATCCTCAAAAACTTAGAGGTCATTGCATTTCATTTTTTTCTTGAAATATGTATATTAGACATTTTAGTCAAAGCAAACTACCAGTTTCCGAGTTGTATGGTACAATGAGATAGGGACATATTAAAGGAAAGAAAAACACGAAGGACCAATGCAAATGCCATCAGAAGGGTATTCTGATAATGGGAGGGAGAAGCAAGGTTTCACAAAAAGGGGAACAGAAATACCAACACAGTAGCATGAGTAAAAACATTTTGGTCACAAGATCAGAGGGTTTGAAAGTTAGCCGGGAAATCATGTCAAGTAAAAACAAGTTCAAACAAACAATTCGGAGCAAGTTCGGAAACGGGAGCATGGCCAACAAGAATGCGAGCAGCTAACCACTATTTTATACAAACAATTCGCTCTTTGATTAAAACCGGGGCAGAAAGAATTTTCCTTTGTAAGCCGGGGCCCACCTAGATAACAAGGGAACACTTTTCAAAGTTAGCAAGCAGGCTCCCACCTGAAGAACAATGTAATACATTCTAAAGCGCAGCAGTTAGACACCCATCTGGAGAACAAGGGAAGTATAATGCAAGTCTTATCTTTCAAGTTAAATATTAAGTAATACAACGCGCGCAGTTATCAAACTGGGGCAGAAAATTTTCTTCATTATGTATGGTTGTTACAAGCAGGAGCCCACCTAAAGAACGAGGGAATATTTTTTTTCAAAGATAACAAGCAGGAACCCACCTGAAGAATAAAATGGAATATCTTTTTCAAATTCAGCAAGCAGGAACCCACCTCAAGAACAAGGGAATATCTTTTCAAACATAGCAAGTAAGATCCCACCTGAAGAATAAAGGTAATATTTTTTCTAGTGCAACAAGTAGGCACCCACTTGAAAAACAAGGGAAGTACAATCAAAATTCTAGCTTTAATTTTAAAATCTTTACATGATATACCCAGTCACCATACTGGGGTAGAAAATTTTCTTTGGTTGTCTATTTTGTCGTAAGCAAGAGACCACCTAGAAAAAAAAAAAAAGGTAATACTTTTCAAACTCAGCAAGCAGGAGCCCACCTGAAGAACAAGGGAATACATTTTATAGAAATTGCAATCTGGAGCCCACCTGGAGAACAATGGAATACCTTTTCAAACAATCACAAGCAGGAGCTCACCTGAAGAATAAATGGAATATTTTTCAAAGTCAGCAAGTAGGAGCCCACCTGAAGAACAAAGGAAATATCTCTTCAAATTCATCAAGTAGGCACCCACCTTGAAAACAAGGGAAGTACAATACAAATTCTAGCTTTTAATGTTAATATATATGATAACATGAAATGCCCGATCACCATACTGGAGTAGAAAATTTTCTTTGGTTGTCTATTTTTTTGCAATTAGGAGCCTACCTGGAGAATAAGGGAATACTTTGTCGAAGTAATTACAATCATGAGCCCACCTAAAGAACAAGGGAATACTTTCTCTAAGTAATCAAAAGCAAGAGCGCACCTGAAGAATAAGGGAATACATTTTAAAGCAATCGCAAGCAATAACCCACCTGGAGAACAAGGGAATACCTTTTCAAGCAATCGCAAGTAGGAGTCCACCTGAAAAATGGACACATATTTCAAAACATCGTCAAGGCAACAACCAGAATTCCATTTAATGAGCACATGATACTAGTTCAAGGCAACACAAGAGAAAGTTTCAAGGCATAGATTGGATTTCTTGTAACTCATAAATCATAGTTTATGCTAACTTCTCTTTATCTTTACATGGTGTAATAAAGGGGTTAGTAAATTGTAACAACATCAACAGTAGTAAAGTCACAGCTTCTGAAAGTCCTAGCTACCAAGTACTCCTCAACTACACTGACCTGATCCCTGTTTAGCCCGAGATATGTAGGCAACCTCTGAAGTAAGGTGCGGTCAAACTTTTCAAAATGCTTCACACCGAGTATGTGAATGGAAAAAATCCCTCATTACCGCTCACTTGTCTTTGCACAAAAACTCTTCGTATTTCCAGGCAAAGAGGGGCAGCTATGAGCACGTGGTTTTTGCCCTACCTAAATTATTCCTAAAATCCAAACAAAACAATTTTTCATTATTTTTAAAATTTTGTTGATATTTATTGCAGTTTTTGTCTTAATTATGCATAATAATTGATACTAAAATTACAAAAAAATATGTATATGCATTACGATTTATAATTTTACAATTTTGAAACAATTAAGGAAAAATCAAAAAATAGCATTTTTAGTGTTTTAATCAGAAATTACTATAAAATAGCTATTAAATAAATGTTTAAAATTTAATTAGTTTTAGTTTAATTTCACAATTTAATAAAATCAAAAAATATATTTAAAATTGTTATAGAAAAATAAAATACCTAAAAGGAAAAAAAATACAAAAGAAAATGGACTGTTAAAAAATATTTGGGCTAATTACCCTAAGCCTAAAGCAAAACCCACGCACATGCCCTAAAATCCCATACTCGGTCAGCCTTCCCCTTAACCAAACGACCCCGTTTTTTATAGTTAAATCTAAGCCATTGAAATTAATCGAGTGACTTAAGATTTTCAATCACATCCCTTGATCATTTTAATCCAATGGACATCGTATTGATTGGATTAATTTGAGCTCTTCATTAAAATAAACGACGTTGTATGAGGGCTCATGGATTTTTATGATTTTCGGTGTGATTTTAATTATTTGTTTAGCTTCTGAAATTTGTTGATTTTGATAAATGTTAGTTAGTGATAATTTAGGATAATTGTTAGATAGTTAGTGATAAGTTTGATTACATAGAGTTAATTAATATTATTTTGGTTATAGTTGTTAATTAGTAATTAGATAGAATTAAAATAATTATTTTGTTTAAATACGGAGTTCAAGGGGTTAAAAGGGTATAAAGCAGTAGGGTATTTGGTAAATTCAAGGGTATTTTGGGAACCTTAAAAAGACTTAACAGTAATAAATCAAGGAAAGTGGAGGTATTTTGGGAATCCTAAAAGGGAAATAGAGTAGATCTTTAAGTGAAATAGGGGTAGATAGGGAAGTATATTAGGTTAGAAGGTTCTAAATGGGGTGTTAGCATAATTCTTAATAAATAAAGGGTAGTTAATTGAAATACAAAATAATGAATAAGGGTATAAGTGAAACAAAAGAGGGACCACAGTGTAATTAATAAAATTTAAGCTTCCCTCCAAATTTAAATCAATAAATAGGCATCAATAAGCCTCATTTTACAAGTTTTAGCTATTTGAAAATATCCCTCAAGCAATTCTGCCATTATAAATCTAAATTCTCAAAATTAACTACTTCAATAATTCAAAAATATTAGACGTAGTAGAAATATCCAAAAAAAAAAAAATCATTGTTTCATCAGTTTTTCAGTTCTATTTAAAATTTGTTGATTGTCTCTGGTTCTGGTGATCGAAAGGCCGTGATTTTTTTTTTTTTGGTTGGAAAAGTGTGTTTTCTCTGGTCTATGTCTCCTATTGTTGGTTTGAATTTGGTGCATTGAGGTTGTTTTGGATTGAATATCTTGTTCTCTGCTGTTGTTGCTGTAAATCACTGTTGATCCCTCTTCTAATAGATTTTTGACTTCAAATCCACGTACACGGTTAATTTCTCCTTGGTGTAACCTTTAGTTTGAGATGAATTGAAACAACATTTAACAATTATGTTCGTATTGCGATGTGCTTTAATTGTTAGATTGAACTGAATCATTATGTAATAATATTTGATCATAAATCTAGTTTGTTGCTAAATTCTTAATTAGATGTATATTTGGACTGTATAAACAATACTTTACTCGATTTATTGGTTTCATCAGTTGTAAAAATGATCTGATGTTGTAGTGCTAGTCCTAGAATATTGAACTTCTAGGTCACCAGTTGAATATTAGTAAAGCTGGTTCTAATTAGTAGATAATTGATTAACTTGTGATTGAACCAAAGGTATTATCCAACTCGTATGTGATATTATGGAAAGAGTAGAATTAACAAATATTCTTAATGGAGTAGTTTATAAGTTTCTGTTACTGATTCATCATTAGTAATACATTAGTAAAATAAATGGATAAAAATAGTTTAAGCTTGAAATTCACTTTCATATGATCTAGATATAAGGATTCAATGAATTAGACATTCTTTTTTTAGCAAAAAATCTAGATACATTGGGCTTAGTTTGGCCCGCATAGTTTCAGGGATTTAGTCCCTTTGTTTTTATTCTTGAAAATAATACAGATTGTCTTACCATTGTAGATTAAACTTAGGCCAAATAATTTTGTTTTGTGCATTCTACCTTAAATATGTTTGCAGAAGTTTGGGATTTTAAGCAAATGCAATTTACATTTTGTTAAAATTATTTTTGACTAATGATATAGTTATAAACCGTTCATATTTTTAAAGCTAATTGACGATTTTGATCATTTTTGAGTACATTAAAGAAGTTCAGAAGCTGTTTAGGTTAATGTGATTATAGTTGGGCCCCCAAGCAACAAGGCTCCAAGGCGTTTTATGCCTAAAAGCATATCCGGGCCCATAACTAATTAGGATTATTATTAATTCATTAGGATTTTTA
Source organism: Nicotiana noctiflora (assembly GCA_032618575.1). Classification (NCBI taxonomy): domain Eukaryota; kingdom Viridiplantae; phylum Streptophyta; class Magnoliopsida; order Solanales; family Solanaceae; genus Nicotiana; species Nicotiana noctiflora. Next base: position 43,924 of record JASVEL010011522.1, on the reverse strand, counting down.
TTATTAAAGATAAATTAAATAAAATAATATAGCCACTTTAGGATTGGCTTTTAAATAAAATGATAAGACGAGCCTCGCCAAATCAAAAATACATAATTGCGGGGCCCTCAATAAATGGTTGATCCAAAATACATAGAATAATGAAGATTGTTTAGCAAATTTTACAGTCTTCCCCAAAGTAAATAAACGCGTAGTCGCTTTAGGCGCGAGTGTTAATAATATTACTTTCCTAAATATGGTTGTACATTTATTTAACCCAAATCCAAATCTCAACGAAGTCATAATGTGTTAAAAGCCACGGGCGTACTGGTACGGCGTGGTTCGGGATATATTTTCATGACGTTGTAATTCTTGTAAAATAAATAATCAATATAATAAAAGCGGGTTATTAATAAAAGGCACATAAAAATAGAACATTTATTAAAATAAGATAAAATCAAATACAACAATTGAGCGACCGTGCTAGAAGCACGAAATCCAGGAATGCCTAACACCTTCTCCCGGGTTTACATAATTCCTTATCCGGATTTCTGGTTTGCGGACTGTTAGCAGAGTCATATTTTCCTCAGTTCGGGATTCAATCGGTGACTTGAGATACCATTAATCTCCCAAGTGGCGACTCTGGATAAATAGTAATAAATCCCGTTCCGACTGTCCTTTAAATTGAAAAACTCCTTTACGCCCTTCACGGGGTGTATTAAATTATAAAAAAAGGAGGTGTGACAGCTGTGTCAATTCCAATCCATGACTCCCCTTATCCTGATCATGAAGATATTTCCACTTCCAAGAGACTAGTGAATGTCATCTCGGACTCGTCTGATGAGTCCAGAGCATAAAAAGATAGTGCGGACCAATACTCCACTTCTCCCACAGTTTCACTATCAGGAGAGAGTGGAGGATATGCTGAAGGAGGTGAACCACAAGTTGGACGTATAAAGAGGACCAGGAAACCAGCGGTATGGGAAGATAGGTTTGTCAGTCAGGTTGCCTTCACAAATTCCGTGAGTGGTGGCCCAAAAGGAAGCTAATTCCAGAGAGGCGTTTCATAGATGTTGATCTTGTCCCTCTCAACCCTCCTATGCAAGCACAATTATGCACTAGAGAGGGTTAGGGATTCTTCAAAGAGAGAGTTGGATTAGGAAATGGGCATACGGTGAAGGAGTTCTACTGCAACATTCACCATATAGTTCGGGACTCAAAAGCAACACAAGTGAAGGACAAGATAGTGGTTTTTGTTGGGAAGTCGCTATATGACTTCTTAGGATTTCAGGAAGAGGACGAATCTCAGTATTTTGAAAAACTGGCACTAAAAGAATAAGTTCATCCTTGGTTGGCCAAGCACTTTGTAGTACTGGGTACAATCCCCGTTTGGTTGACAGGAGATGATCCATAGGAACATACTGAATTTTGAAGCTAAAGGTTGTTTGACTTTCGTATGTAGTCGACTTGACCCGTCCATACATGATCACATAGTTCCTCTTCCTCGTGATGTTTTGGTGGCCTCTATCATGGCAGAGTTTCCTCTGAATGTGGCTAACATAATGTTAAGAGTGATTTCTCAAGTCGGGTATTAGACAAAGACAAACTACCCCTTTTCGAACACACTCTCCCTATACTTCAGAGAATTGAAAGTGAAGAAGAAAAGATATGATGTTTCGGTACTTCCAGTGGCCCCTTACTCGTGGTATGATCAGTTGGGTCTGGACAATCCAAAGAAAGGCAAAAAGACTCAGGTTTCTACCTCCTCCGCACCTGGCCATTCTGAAGAGCCAGTTGTTACTGATCAGTCCACTGAGCCTGTTACTGATGAGACACTGCCCCCAGGTCCTTCCTTCACAGCTGGCCTATCTGTCGCAGCTGATTTAGTGATTCTTTCATCAAAGACTCACCAGTTCACTGCCAACCAGCTCACTCACTTACTAGCTAGTTTGAACAACTGGATGTCAGGTGCGATATCCAAGTTGTCCACTTTGACCACTGTTGTATAAGCACATTGAGCACCAGTCACTGTTGAGATTCCTTCCTCTATTTAGAATACTCTGAAGAAGATACTGGCCAACTAGAAATAGATGATGGAGAAGCAGGATAAGTTAGTCAAAGCTGTTAGGGACCACAACAAAGCACTAGGAAAATTGGCTAAGGAGCATAGGAAGCTGATGAAGACAAATGCCTCAAAGGAGTCCGTGCATAAAATTAGCGAGGATGTGGACAAGCTGCTAGCGGATCAGATGCCACTTGACCTTTTATTTGGAGACCCAGTAGTAGTGCAGCCACATGCAGAGTAGCACAGGCCAAAGAAGAAGAGAAAGCTCAGTAGCACAGAGGGGATAGTGATTGTGGTGGCTCCGGTCTAAGAGGTTCCCTCTAGTACTCCAGATGTTGATCCCTCTATAGTTCCACCAGTCCCAGCAGCCTAGTAGCAGCAGGCTAGGGACCAGTCTGAGGTCCCTACCAGTACAGAGGTCTTGGGAGCTACTGAGCAGCACAGGGTGAATGATGAGGCTTTAGGGGCCGCTCTATATCCTTTATTTTGACAGTTTGCATTGGGGACAATGCTAGATTTTATTATTGGGGGTGTGTGTGATGACCCAAAGGGCCATCACCTATTTTCCTCATCTGTTCCGCGCTTTCGAGGCCTTAAAAACCTTATTTTATATTGCATCTACTTACGTGCATTGTTCGAGCACGTAGCCGGGAAATTTTTGTGTTAGGATATGTGAATTCTATGGAAAATTTAAAGAAATTTTATATTAATATTGATATAGTTGACTTCGGTCAACATTTTTGGTAAACGGAGCCGGACATGAGATCGGATGGTCCCGATAGGTCTGTAGGAAAATATGACACTCGGGCATGCGTTCAGAGTAGAATTCCGAGGCCTAGAGCCCAAGATATGAATTTTTCTGTTAAATTATTTTGCTGAAATTATTCTTGAAAATGGAAATGAAAATTGATTAAAAGGCCATGGTATCGGGCTCATATTTTGGTTCCGACACCCGGTAGAAGTCTTATATATTATTTAAGTACTTCCTGTAAAGTTTGATGGAATTTGAACGTTGTTAGATGTGTTTTGAACCATGAGTTCCAAATTTGAATGTTTATGAAGTTTAAAAGAAGAAATCATGAAATTGAGGCTTAATTCTATGAAAACGATGTTATATTGGCGATTTGACCATGTGAGCAAGCTCGTGGTATGTTTTTGATGTTGTGTGCATGTTTGGTTTGGACCCCAAGGGCTCGGGTAAAGATTTGATAGGCCGTTAGAGCAGATTTTGAAGAGAACACAACTGGTATTCCCCCCCAGCTTATATCTTCGCAATTGCGAAGATTTACTCGCAATTGTGAGGTGACCCAGAACTGGCATTTGCAAAACCAACCATCGCAAATGCGAAGTTGGCCAGGAAGAGCCTTGGTTCGCAAATGCGATGCTGCCCAGGAATGGCACCGGTTCGCAAATGCAAACAGAACTTCGCAAATGCGAAGTGGCCCTGTATTAGCCTATGTTCGCAAATGCCAACATATTCTAGCAAATGTGAGTTCCGCAGCCTAGACCTATAATGTTCGCAATTGCGAACATATGTTCGCAATTCCCATATCCGCAGCTGTGCAATCTGATACTTAAACGATTTTAAACCCTTTTTTTACCATTCTTTCAAAACCCAAAACACCACATACGATTTCCCAATATCAATATCACTCCAAATCACTTGTAAGTCAATTTTTACTCAACTCTTTCAATTTCTAACATCATTAAACATGTTTTCCATGATAAATCAAAGGTTTTTATGGTTGAAATTGTTATTTTTGGGTAGAACCTAGGTTTTTCAAAAATTGGGGAATTGGACCTCGATTTGAGGTCCGATTTCGAAACAAATCATATAATTGAACTCGTGAGGGAATGGGTAATCGGATTTTGGTCCAAACCCCGAGTTTCGACCACGTGGGATGGAGGCGTTTTGGGATATTTTGGGTAAAACTTTGAGAAAACCATTTTTATGCATCCAAACCAATTTATATAGTATTTATTAAAGTAATGGAACCAATGGTGATTAGATTCGAGCGAGTTGAAGGTTGAATTTTGAGGTAAAACGATAGTTGAAGGTTAATTGGATTTCAAGGCTTTGAGGTAAGTGTTTGATCTATTCTAACTTGAAGGAATAGGATTGAATGTGCGAATTGCTATGTGATCGAGAGCGGTGTATAGGCTGTGGTGACAAGCATCTATACGCTGGCATCTAGCATGACCGTGAGTCATTTGTTGACATATGTTGTGAGTTAATGTGGGATGTTTTTAAGTCATGTTATTGAGCCCTTGCCGGGTGGTGAAGGTTGATTATTGTTTCCCTTGCCGGGACTTTACTGTGTTGTTGTTGTTGTTCCCTTGCCGGGATATTGTTATGATTATTGTTTCCCTTGCCGGGACGGTTCATATTACTTATTTCATTCTTTTTCCCTTGACTATGATTGTTATTTGGGTGAGGATGAGTTTGTGACTTCACATCTTGGGTAGAGGATTATGTCAACTACTTTACACTATTATTCATCTCTTATTCGTAAGACTTCCGCATTTAAAGAATTTGAGTATTTATTCTTGCTATTAAATTTGAGAACAAAAATGATGGTATGAACAGGAAAATGGTGAGTGAATTGTCTTACCTAACTACCACGAGTAGGCGCCATCACGATCCCGATAGTGGGGAAAATCCGGGTCGTGACAAGTTGGAATTAGAGCTCTAGGTTACATAGGTCTCACAACTCACGAACAAGATTAATAGAGTTTGGTGGTTAGGTACGGAGATGTCTGTACTTGTCCTCCAAAGTCCATTGAGTTAGGAAAAAGTCTCTCATTTGTTCCTTATTGTCGTGCGATTTGTTCCTCAAGTTCTGATTGAATTTCTACTCTGTCCTTTCGCATATGGTGAGGACATGCGCTTATTCATTCGCCGATCAGCAGCCTGAGCCCCAGGCAGCTCCTGTAAGGGGCAGGGGCCTAGGCTGTGTCAGAGGTCGTGGTAGGGGCGGAGCTCAGCCCCACACAGCGGTTCCATAGATGGAGCCTCATGTTGAAGTTGGTGAGGAGGTTCCAGCCCCTACAGCTCTAGTGGGCCCAGCTCGGGTCCCAGGGGAGGTCTTATTTACCCCGGATCTTTAGGAGGCTCTGGTTAGAATAGCAGGTTTTATGGACGGTATTGCCTGAGCAGGCTTATTACTAGTTGCACCAGCCACTTCTCAGGCTGGAGGAGGGGTCTAGACTCCTATTGTACGTACTCCGGAACCAGTAGCTCCCCAGCCTCAAGCACCAGTAGTTCATCCAATAGTGGCCACTCAGTCAGGCACTACAGCTCAGGCCGAAAAAGGAGCGGCCATGACTTCTAATGCATTATGGAGACTTGATCGGTTCTCCAAGATTTTTACCACTAGTTTCAGCGGTGTCACATCAGAGGATCCCCAGGACTTCTTATTCAGTTGCCATGAGATTCTCAAGACTATGGGAATAGTTGAATCCAATGGGGTTGATTTTTGCACATTCGGGCTTTCAGGATCCGCCAAGACTTGGTGGAGAGATTTCTGTTTGACTTGACCAGCAGGGTCCCCGGCTTTAACATGGGACCAGTTCGCAGAGTTATTTTTGGAGAAGTTTCTCCCTATTACCTAGTGGGAGGCACTTTGGAGGCGGTTTGAGCACCTCCAGCAGGGTTCTATAACTGTTACCCAGTGTGAGACGAGGTTTGTTGATCTAGCACATCATGTGGTTCTCATACTCCCCACAGATTGGGAGAGGGTCCGCAGGTTTATAGATGGGCTAAATCAGCCAATTCGACTTCAGATGGCTTTGGGAGTTGGGAGTGACATATTTCAGGAGGCGGCTAATGTAGCTCGTAAGGTTTAGATGGCTCTTGCTCGGGGAGGTGGTTATCCTTCAGAGAATAGGCCTCGTCATTCTGATAGATTTAGTGGTACTTCATCTGGAGGCAGGGATTCTTATGATAGGGGCTAGTCTTCCAGGCCTTTTGAGTCAGCACTCCAGGCTGCGTTGGGTGGTCTAGGTGATCGTGGGTTTTGTGTGCAGTATTTAGATCTGCCTCTCATCAGTGCTCAGCCTCTTAGGAGTGTTCGTGGGGGCCATTCAGGTCGTCAGGGCCAGCAGTCCCATCAACCAAAGTGTTGTTACGGTTGTGGTGACCCAGGTCATCTCGTTAGGTTTTTCCCTCGAGCAGCGAGCGACACTCAGCAGCGGGGTCCTCGCCCCATGACTCTGGCCCCAGCTGACCTACACCCTTCCCAGCCTGCTAGAGGCGAGGGTAGAGATCGTAGAGGTGGAGGTCAAGACCGTAGAGGTGGAGACCAACCCGCCAGAGGTAGAGGTCAGCCAGTGGATGACCATCCCAGAGACGTAGCTCAGAGGGGAGGTGTCGATCCCCGATTTTATGCTTTACCAGTTAGGCCAGAGGAAGAGGCATCAGATGCTGTGATTACAGGTACCTTTCTGGTTTGTGATAGAGGTGCTTCAGTATTATTTGACACTGGGTCTACATATTCATATGTGTCTTCCTACTTTGCACCCTACCTGGCCATGCCTAGCTATGCCCTAGACATTCCAGTTTATGTGTCTACACCTGTGGGCGACTCTATAGTAGTCGACCGGGTACATCGTTCGTGCGTGGTTATATTCGGGGGTCTTGAGCACCGTGTTGATTTATTGCTATTAGACATGGTGGATTTCGATGTCATATTAGGGATGGATTGGTTGTCCCCATATCATGCTATCCTAGATTGTCATGCCAAGATAGTGACCTTGGCCTTGCCAGAATCACCCCGACTAGAGTGGAGAGGGACCCCAGGCCACTTCGTTCGCAATGTTATTTCATATGTTACGGCCTGACCCATGGTCGAGAAGGGGTGTCTAGCTTATATGGAATATGTTCGTCATTCCAGCATGGAAATTCCTTCTATTGATTCAGTTCCTATTGTACGGGATTTTCCCGACAGACCTACCGGGCATGCCACCCGACAGGGATACTGATTTCTGTATTGATTTGGCACCGGGCACTCAGCCCATCTCTATTCCACCCTATCGTATGGCCCCGCCGGAGTTAAAAGAGTTAAAAGATCAGTTGCAAGACCTTCTAAAAAAGGGCTTTATCAGGCCCAGTGTTTCTCCCTGGGGAGCACCGTGTTATTTGTGAAGAAGAAGGATGGCTCGATAAGGATGTGTATTGATAAATGATAATTAAACAAAGTGACGATAAAGAACAAGTATCCACTGCCGAGGATTGATGATTTGTTTGACCAGCTCTAGGGAGCAAGGGTGTTCTCGAAGATAGACTTGAGGTCGGGCTACCATCAGCTGAAGATCAGGGCGGCTGACATCCCTAAGACATCCTTTATCACTAGGTACGGGCACTATTAATTCTAGGTCATGTCTTTCGGGTTGACCAATGCTCCAGCAGCATTTATGGAGTTGATGAATCGGGTGTTCAGGACTTATCTAGGTCTGTTCGTGATAGTCTTTATAGATTATATCCTAGTATACTCCCGCAGCCAGGAAGAGCACGAGCAACACCTCAGAGTGGTTCTTCAGACTCTGAAAGATAATTAGCTATATGCCAAGTTTTCTAAATGCGAGTTTTGGTTAAGTTCGGTTGCATTTCTGGGTCATATCGTTTCAGTAGAGGGTATTCAAGTGGACCCAAAGAAGATTGAGGCAGTCAAGAATTGGCCTCGACCAGCTTCAGTGACCGGCATCTGGAGTTTCTTGGGGTTAGCAGGCTACTACCGTCGATTTGTAGAGGGGTTCTCTTCTATTGCAACCTCGATGACCAGGTTGACACAGAAGGGTGCCCAGTTTAAGTGGTCAGATGAGTGTGAGGCGAGCTTTCAGAAGCTCAACATATCTTTGACTACACCACCAGTGTTGATATTACCCACGTCTTTAGGGCTTGGAGCGGTATTGATGTAGGATGGAGAGGTTATTGCTTATGCTTCAAGACAGTTGAAAATCCTTGAGAAGAATTATTCGGTTCATGATCTTGAGCTGGCAGTAGTGGTCCATGCCTTAAAAATATGGAGGCATTATCTATATGGTGTGGCGTGCAAGGTGTACACAGATCACAAAAGTCTTCAGTATTTATTCAAGAAAAAAGAGTTAAATGTGCGACAAAGGAGATTGTTAGAGTTGTTGAAAGACTATGATGCTACTATCTTATATCACCCAGGTAAGGCCAGTATGGTGGCCGGTGCATTGAGTAGAAAAGCTGCCAGCATGGGTAGTCTCGCTTATATTCCGGTCAGCCAGAGACCAATTGCTCTAAATGTCCAGGCCTTAGCGAATCGGTTCGTGAGACTAGAGATTTCGGAGCTTAGCAGAGTGTTAGCCTGTACGGTCGCTCGTTCTTCTCTATTAGAGCGTATCCATGAGAGGCAGTTTGATGATCCTCATTTACGTGACCTGAGGGATTCTATACAATGGGGAGTGCCACGAAGGTAACTCTAGATGATGACGAAGTATTGAGATTACAGGGGCGAGTTTATGTTCCCAATGTTGAGGGGATTCGAGAGTTGATCTTAGCGGAGGCCTATAGTTCACAGTATTCTATTTACCTGGGCATCACAAAGATGTATCAGGACTTACGGCAACACTATTGGTGGCGTAGGATGAAGAAGAACATTTTTGCGTATGTCGTTCGGTGTCTAAACTATCATCATGTTAAATATGACCACCAGAGGCCTGGTGGTGTGTTCGAGAGAATTGAAATTCCCGAGTGGAAATGGGAGCGGATTACAATGGACTTCGTTACTGGATTGCCTTTGACTCGGAGGAGATTTGATGCTATTTGGGTCATTGTTGATAGGCTGACCAAGTCAGTACACTTCATTCCAGTATCTGGCTCTTACTCATCGGAGAAGCTAGCAAAGATTTACATCAGGGAGATTTTTCCGCTTCTTGGGGTACCGGTGTCTATTATCTCAGATCGGGGTACGCAGTTTACCTCGCGTTTATGGAGAGCGGTCCAACAGGAGTTAGGCACCAAGATTTAGTTTAGCATAGCTTTTCATCCTCAGACGGACGGTCAGTCCGAGAGGACTATTCAGATCATAGAGGACATGCTTTGCGCTTGTGTCATTGATTTTGGAGGCTTGTGGGACCAGTTTCTACTATTAGCAGAGTTTGCCTATGACAACAGTGATCAGTCTAGTATTCAGATGGATCCATATGAGGCATTGTATGGTAGGCGTTGTCGGTCTCCAGTTAGATGGTTTAAGCCGGGCGAGGCTTGGGTGCTGGGCACAGACTTAGTTCAGGAGGCCTTAGACAAGGTCAAGACTATCCAGGAGAGATTGTGTTTAGCTCAGTCCAAACGGATGACTTATGCAAATTGTAAGGTCCGAGATGTGGATTTCGTGGTTGGTGAGCGAGTATTGGTTCGGGTATTGCCTATGAAGGGCGTGATGAGGTTCAGAAAGAAGGGCAAGCTCAGCCCTAGGTATATTTGTCCATTTGAGATTTTGGACCGAGTGGGAGAGGTGGCTTACAGACTAGCACTGCCACCTATCTTATCAGCCGTACATCCATTTTGTCATGTATATATGTTTCGGAGGTACCATGACAATCCTACACATGTGTTAGACTTCAGCACTGTCCAATTGGAAAAGGATCTATCTTACGAAGAGGAGCCGGTGGCCATTCTAGACTGGCAGGTTTGACAGTTGAGGTCAAAGAGTTTTCCTTCATTGCGCGTCGAGTGGAGAGGTCAGCCTCCTGAGGCATCGACCTGGGAGTCCAAGTCTGATATGCGGAGCCTTTACCCAAATTTTTTCCCCGACTTAGGTACTTCCTTCTCTTGTCCGTTCGAGGACGAACAGTTGTTTAGAGGTGGAGGATATGACGACCCAAAGGGTCATCACCTGTTTTCCTCATCTATTCCGCGCTTCCGAGGCCTTGAAAACCTCATTTTATATTTCCTCGATTTACGTGTGTTTTCCGGGCACGTAGCCAAAAAATTTATGTGTTAGAATATGTGACTTCTATGGAAAATTTGAAGAAATTTGATATTAATACTAATATAGTTTACTTCTGTCAATATTTTTGGTAAACGGACCCGGACTCAAGATCGGACTGTCCCGTAAGGTTTGTAGGAAAATATGGGACTCGGGTGTCACGCCCCAAATCTGGGAACATGACCGACGCCTGACCGGGTTGCCCCAGTCAAGCGGACCTGGGTGCCTTTCATTCCCACGCGTTACCCCTGTGTTGATTGTTTTTCATTAACCAAATATCTTACTAACCATGAATGATTTCACATTAAACAAATAAAACCATACGAGTGATTCATTAACAAGTTTGCAGTTTTTACAACGCCCGACATAACATAATGTATACATAAGATTGGAGTCCCACAGTTTACATGTCTACAGAGCCTCTAGGATACAAAAAAAGGGAATACAATACTTGCCGGTAACAAGGCTCCGGCTATACCTTACAAAACCAAAATGAAATCTAAACAAAAGTGGCATGAACCACACGGGGCCCCAAGGAAGAAAAGGGGCTCACCAAAACGGGCAGTGGAAGGAGAAGGATACTACTGCCGATGAGCTGAAGTGCCTGCTACTGATCCACCTACAATCATAACATGAATGTAGCGTCCCCGGCAAAAGGGACGTCGGTACACTTGAATTGTACTGGCATGTATGGACAAACTTTGTCCCAAGTAAACTCAAGCCATTGAATTACATCAACAATTAATTAAGCCAGCCAACCATGTTTCCACATTTTCCTCATTTCAAATAATTCTCAACACAAAGCACTTTCTACGATCAACCAATTTAACAATAACCAATCAATCACGTAACGCACAAGTAGTCAAACAAAGGGGCAATCAGTGCCCCACAGGTTGCAAACTCTCCTGATGTCTCCTTTCACAATTTCACATTATTGATTTTTATATCAATTTTCAATAGCGATTTCGATCGCTTTCCATCCCTATTACCCCTGACCACCCTTATTACCTCGGCCACCCTTATCACCCCAACCCATACCTTATTTCCTCACGTTGCGGCACGCAACACGACCCCGCCTTACAGTTTTAAAACACAACAAGTACAAACAGCAGATAAGGCATTTCACACAATTTCAACAAGTTCAAATAAGCAACTCACAGATTGGTTCATGTTCACAATTACTTCACAAGCCAATATCACAACCAAGTTACAAATGTTCCAAAAATCAAGAGTATTCATACCGTATTGTTCAATGACTTACCAATCCTCAAGTGTTTTGTTTCTTTTCCACAAAGTACCATATATGCCATTATAGCCATTATTCACAATTCTTTTACCAAATTAAACTCTCATTTTACATCACTCATAGCTCAACAACAAACTTTGAACATCCAACAACAACATCAAGAATTTCACACAACTTGTCAATTTAACACGAACCAAACAAACTTCACACATATAGGCGATTTCACAAGAATCAAAATTAGCCATACATACCTGGTGATGAGTTTTCTTCCTACTTTATGATTACCCAAGATATCCTACTCTTGCCAACCTTGTTCTTGAAGACTCTTACTTCTACTCACTTCTTTTTACTAGAAATCAAGTTCAATAATCATGCATGAGTGTAAAAATTCTATTTTCAAAAGCTATTATATGCAAACCTCTCTTTACCCAATTTAAAACTGAAAATCAAAGAAAATAGTTAGGGTTTTTACCTTGAAAAGATTGGGGAAGTTGAATCCTTGCCCTAGGATCCCTTGGAATTAAGTGGTTGGAACAATCTTTGAAGATGAAGAACTTCTCTCTCTAAAACCCCCTCTTCTCTCTCTAATTTTGGTAAGATGATATGAGAAAATGAGGGTGAAAGGTGTTATATTAAAGAAGAGATCGGGTCAAAATGTTACAAAAATCTGGGCGGGGCAAATCTGCGGTGCACTTTGCGACCGCAGAATCAACATGCGGTCCGCATAGTGACCGCAGAATGGCCTCAAAATTACCCAAGTTCTGTTACAGGATGCGACCAATATGCGGTCCGCATTCTTGATATGCGATCGCAAAGTGCATCGCAGATTCACTATGCGATCGCATATCGACCGCATTTTCAACACGATTTTTGGGAGACTTTCTGGAAAGCTTTGCGGCAAGAATGCGGTCCGCATAACAGGTTTGCGGTCGCATTCTTGACCGCATATTTGACACTTTTCTGGAAAACTTTATTCTCTACATTTTTGACACTTAAATCACTACCAAGGGTCCGAACCGCGGCTACGCATTCCTAACACATTATTCGGACCATGACACCACAACTACTAGGTTTTATGCACAAATATTTTACGGGGCCTTACATCCTCCCCCCCTTAAGATCATTCGTCCTCGAATGAGGACTTTGAAAATAAATTGGTTTTGAAAGACATGATATGCAAGTTATCAAAATTTTGACTAACTCTTATATTTTAGAAAAATTTCGCCAGAGTTTCCTTTGTATTATGGACATATCCACCTGTCAGAGGGCCCCCGAAACACATTACCAAACAACAATACACAAATACAACATTTCCCACAACTGGTATACACTTTCTTACCTCAACGAATGCATATATTCTATCACATTGTTACAATTGCACAAAAACTAGTCACTTCAATGAATTCTTACCTTATTAAACCAATTTAACACCATGTACACTCAACAAACCATTACCAATCTACACTTACTATTAGTTGTTTATTTAACACACGAATATTTATAAGGATTTAATTTATCAAGAAAAGTTCAAGTGACCCAAGGCAACCACACATTTAACTCATTACAAAATGAAGGAGACTTTACTAATACTAAGAGGGAAACAACTTAGACAAGATGATAGTTACTAGGAGTAGGAAGGTTACCTAATTTCTTCTAGGCTTGATCAAACAAATGGGGGTACTTTTCCTTCATATCTTTTTCCGCTTCCCATGTGGCCTCCTCAACTTGTTGACTTCGCCACAATACTTTAACAGAGGCAACTTCCTTATTTCTCAACTTACGGACTTGCCTATCAAGAATGGCAACTGGAACTTCTTCATATGACAAATCTTCATTAACCTCTATAGCTTCGACTGGCATGATGGTGGATGGATCTCCAATCACTTTCTTCAACATGGACACGTGGAATACCGGGTGCACTGATGACATCTCGGGAGGCAACTCTAGCCTATAAGCAACTTGACCAATCCTTTGAACGATCCGATATGGCCCGACATACCTAGGACTCAATTTCCCTTTCTTTCCAAATCGCATGACTCCCTTCATAGGAGATACCCTCAAGAACACCCAATCATCGACTTGAAACTCCAAATCCCTTCGGCGAACGTCTGCATAGGATTTTTGACGACTCTGTGCTATTTTCATTATCTCCTGAATAACCTTGACCTTTTCCATAGCTTCGTACACCATATCTGGCCCTAGCAATTCCGCTTCACCTACCTCAAACCACCCGATTGGCGACCTACATCTTCTCCCGTGCAATGCCTCAAATGGGGCCATCTGAATGCTAGCATGATAGCTATTATTGTAAGCAAATTCTATCGGTGGCAAGTGTTCATCCCAATTACCTTTAAAATCTAAGACACAAGCCCGTAACATATCTTCAAGCGTCTGAATGGTCCGCTGGGCCAGGCCGTCGGTCTGCGGATGGAAAGTTGTGCTGAGATTCACCTGAGTTCCCAAACCTTGCTGAAACTTCTTCCAAAAGTTAGCTGTGAACCGAGCCCCGCGATCCGAGATAATAGAAAGTGGAGTGCCATGAAGTCTTACTATCTCCTTGATGTACAATCTTGCATATTGCTCCGCAGTATCAGTGGACTTGACAGGCAGGAAGTGAGCTGATTTGGTGAGTCGATCCACTATCACCCATATTGAGTCGAACTTACGCTGAGTGCGAGGTAACCCTACCACGAAATCCATATTGATCATCTCCCATTTCCACCTTGGTATTTCTATAAGTTGAGTTAATCCACCAGGCCGTTGATGCTCGGCCTTCACTTGTTGACAGTTCGGACATTTAGCTACAAAGCTTGCCACATCCCTTTTCATACCGTTCCACCAATAAATCTCCTTGAGATCATGATACATTTTCGTTGACCAGGGTGCACCGAATACCTGGAAATATGAGCCTCTACCATTACCCTTTCCCGAAGCTCGTCCACATCCGGAACACATAGCCTATCTTGACATCGCAATACACCATCTTCGCTGCTGAGTACAAATGCTGAGGTCTTGTTATTCATGATTGCTTCCTTTACCCGAACCAATGCTGGATCCATGAACTGTTTTTCCTTGATTTCCGCGACCAATGATGATTCTGCTCCATTATGCACCAAAATATCCCCCTCGTCTGACGCCGAGATACGAACCCCCAAACTGGCTAATTGATAAACCTCTCGAGCCAGGGGTCTTTGATCCACAGCCAAATGAGCCAAACTACCCATGGATTTTCGACTAAGAGCGTCGGCTACCACATTTGCCTTTCCTGGATGGTACAATATGTTCATATCATAGTCGTTGAGCAATTCTAACCACCGCCGCTGTCTCAGATTTAGCTCCTTCTGCTTGAACAAATACCGGAGGCTCTTGTGGTCTGAAAACACATCTACATGAACTCCATAAAGATAGTGCCGCCATATTTTCAAAGCAAACACAACAGCTGCAAGCTCCAAATCATGCGTCGGATAATTCTTCTCGTGATTCTTGAGTTGCCTGGAAGCGTAAGATATGACTTTCCCGTCCTGCATCAATACACATCCCAAACCAACCCTGGAGGCATCACAATAAACCACAAATCCCTCTGTGCCTTCTGGCAAGGCCAATACTGGTGCCGAGGTCAATATTGACTTCAATTCCTGGAAACTTTTCTCACATGCTTCGGACCACTGGAACTTAACTGCCTTCTGCGTCAGTTTTGTCAATGGGGAAGCGAGGGTTGAGAACCCCTCTACAAACCTCCGATAGTACCCTGCCAAACCCAAGAAGCTACGAATCTCTGTCGGGGTCGTGGGTCTAGGCCAATCTTTCACTGCCGCAATCTTTTGAGGATCCACCTGAATTCCCTCGCTGGAAATAACATGCCCTAGAAAGGCTACGGACTTCAACCAAAACTCACATTTTGAGAACTTGGCATACAATTGATGCTGAAGAAGGGTCTGCAACGCTGCTCTGAGGTGAACGGCATGATCTTCTCTGCTCCGAGAGTAGATGAGGATGTCGTCAATGAATACAATCACAAAGGAATCTAGGAATGGCTTGAAAACACGATTCATAAGGTCCATGAAAGTTGTTGGGGCATTGGTTAGCCCAAAAGACATGACCAAAAGCTCGAAGTGACCATAACGAGTTCTGAAGGCGGTCTTAGGAATATCCTGCTCCCTGATTTTCAACTGGTGGTACCCAGACCGTAAATCAATCTTTGAGAAGAACTTCGCTCCCTGCAATTGGTCAAACGGATCATCCACTCGAGGCAAAGGATATTTATTCTTGATGGTGACTTTGTTGAGCTGCCGATAATCAATACACATTCGAAGTGACCCATCCTTCTTTCGGACAAAGAGAACCGGAGCACCCCACGGCGACACACTCGGTCGTATGAACCCTTTCTCTAATAAATCCCTCAGCTGCTCCTTTAACTCCCTTAACTCTGCTGGCGCCATTCTGTATGGTGGAATGGATATTGGCTGAGTATCCGGCAATACATCGATCCCAAAATCAATCTCCCTATCCGGCGGAATGCCTGGAAGCTCATCCGGAAACACTTCAGGAAATTCATTCACAATTGGCACGGACTCGAGGGTAGGCACATCTGAGGTGGTGTCCGTTACCCGAACCAGGTGATAGATACACCATTTCTTAATCATCTTCGAAGCCTTAAGGTAGGAAATAAACCTACCCCTTGGCACTACACCATTTCCTCTCCATTCAATAACTGGCTCGTTAGGGAACTCGAGCCTCATAACTCTCGTTCGACAGTCAAGTTTGGCAAAGCACGAATAGAGCCAATCCATCCCCATAATTGCATCAAAATCTACCATCCCAAGCTCAATAAGATCGGCTGTGGTATCACGACCACCCACCGTAACAACACAATTCCTATAGACTCGTGAGGCTGTAATAGAATCACCAATTGGAGTCGACACAGAGCACGGCTCATGAAGCTGTTCGGGTTCTATCCCAAAACTTGAAGCAATGAATGGAGTAACATAAGACAAGGAGGAACCTGGATCAATAAGGGCATAGCAATCAATAGTCTGAACAGACAGGATACCTGTAACAACATCTAAAGAAGCCTCGACATTTTGGCGGCCACTCAATGCATAGAATCGGCTAGGTCCACCCCTACCACGAGCTCCACCCCTAGCTGCACCACGCCCTGCTGATGCTGGAGTACGCGCTGATGATGTAGCAGCTGAAGAACCGGATGACTGAGCAGATCCCCTACCTATACCCTGACGGGGTGCACGACAGTCTCGTTGAATGTGACCTCTCACCCCGCACCCGAAGCACACTGGAAGGTCAAGGTAGCAAGTCTCTGTATGAAATCTCCCACACTTGGGGCATGTAGGTCTCCCTTGTTGCTGGGATCTCACCCCAGGACGACCAGACTGACGAGACCTCCTGCTGTCTGAACCAGGTCTCGAGTAACTGCCCTGCTGATGACTGTGCACGGATGGCGGTGCACTCGCGGAGGACTGAGCATATGAGTGGGATGGCCCTGATGACCCTTTCCCTGGAAGTGATCTCCCTGAATGACCCATTGACCGGGCCCTGCTGCTACTTTCTCTTTCTGCACGAATCTTTAATTTCCTGGCCTCTGTGGCCTGAGCAAACCCCACGATCCTCCCATAGTTCATATCTGAGTGCGAAGCTGCTGTGGCGGCCTCATTCACTACCAAAGGGCTAAGGCCCTGAACAAACCGTCGAACCCGGGCATCCATGGTCGACACTAAATGAGGAGCGTACTTGGACAACCTTACGAACTCCATGTGATACTCCCAAACACTCATACTGCCTTGTTTGAGAACCTCGAACTCGGTGGCACGGGCTGCCATTGCCTCAGCAGGTAAGAAGTGGTCCATAAATGCATCCACGAACTCATCCCATCTGGCCGGAGGGCTCCCTTCCTCACGGGAATCCTCCCGCATTTCGAACCATGAACGTGCCGCTCCCTTCAGCCTGTAAGAGGCCAACTCTACCCCCTCTATATCTGTAGCCTTCATCACTCTGAGGGTCTTGTATATCTCATCAAGGAATTCCTGTGGATCAGCCTCTGGATCGGTACCTGAAAATTCTGGAGGGGCCAATCGCAAGAACTGGTGGACTCTGGAGCCAAAGGAATCTCCCTGTCCGCTGGAGGATGCAGGGGCATCATGGGATCTCTGGGCCTGGGCGGCCACTAACTGTGTTAACATATGAATGGCTCCCCTAAGATCTTCATTAGAGATACCGGAGCCCGAAGCGGGAACTGTATCTGAGTCAGGAACACCGGCAAGAGGAATGGTGGCATCCTCTGCCGCAGCTGGAATAGGGACACTTGGGTTTTGAACAGATGGGTCAGGCAAATTCCGGACTGGTGGTTCATTCTCTCCCACGGCATCGGGTGCATGATTAACAGCCGCACTTGGGCCGGCATTGGCCCTAAGGCCGAGTCTAGCCTTCTTCTTAGGTGCCATATTCTGAAAATTTGGGAACAAGGCGTGAATTAGACACAGATATTTCCACATTACACTTTACCGCACTATATAGATTAACAAAGAAATAGGTAAATTCCTAAATGCCCGTGTAGCCCCCTACTTATATGATGTGGTCGACAACACACCTATAAGAATGGCACTACTAGACACGGCTCCGAGACATCCTAGGACACTTTAAAAACCATAGGCTCTGATACCAAGTTTGTCACGCCCCAAATCGGGGAACATGACCGGCGCCTGACCGGGTTGCCCCAATCAAGCGGACCTGGGTGCCTTTCATTCCCACGCGTTACCCCTGTGCTGATTGTTTTTCATTAACCAAATATCTTACTAACCATGAATGATTTCACATTAAACAAATAAAACCATACGAGTGGTTCATTAATAAGTTTGCAGTTTTTACAATGCCCGACATAACATAATGTATACATAAGACTGGAGTCCCACAGTTTACATGTCTACAGAGCCTCTAGGATACAAAAAAGGGGATACAATACTTTCCGGTAACAAGGCTCCGGCTATACCTTACAAAACCAAAATTAAATCTAAACAAAAGTGGCATGAACCACACATGGCCCCAAGGAAGAAAAGGGGCTCACCAAAACGGGCAGTGGAAGGAGAAGGATACTACTGCCGATGAGCTGAAGTGCCTGCTACTGATCCACCTACAATCATAACACGAATGTAGCGTCCCCGGCAAAAAGGGACGTCAGTACACTTGAATTGTACTGGTATGTATGGACAAACTTTGTCCCAAGTAAACTCAAGCCATTAAATTACATCAACAATTAATTAAGCCAACCAACCATGTTTCCACATTTTCCTCATTTCAAATAATTCTCAACACAAAGCACTTTCTACGATCAACCAATTTAACAATAACCAATCAATCACGTAAAGCACAAGTAGTCAAACAAAGGGGCAATCGGTGCCCCACAGGTTGCAAACTCTCCTGCTGTCTCCTTTCACAATTTCACATTATTGATTTTTATATCAATTTTCAATAGCGATTTTGATCGCTTTCCATCCTTATTACCCCTGACCACCCTTATTACCTCGGCTACCCTTATCAGCCCAACCCACACCTTATTTCCTCACGTTGCAGCGCGCAACACGACCCTGCCTTACAGTTTTAAAACACAACAAGTGCAAACAGCAGATAAGACATTTCACACAATTTCAACAAGTTCAAATAAGCAACTCACAGATTGGTTCATGTTCACAATTACTTCACAAGCCAATATCACAACCAAGTTACAAATGTTCCAAAAATCAAGAGTATTCATACCGTATTGTTCAATGACTTACCAATCCTCAAGTGTTTTGTTTCTTTTCCACAAAGTACCATATATGCCATTATAGCCATTATTCACAATTCTTTTACCAAATTAAACTCTCATTTTACATCACTCATAGCTCAACAACAAACTTTGAACATCCAACAACAACATCAAGAATTTCACACAACTTGTCAATTTAACACGAACCAAACAAACTTCACACATATAGGCGATTTCACAAGAATCAAAATTAGCCATACATACCTGAGTGATGAGTTTTCTTCCTACTTTATGATTACCCAAGATATCCTACTCTTGCCAACCTTGTTCTTGAAGACTCTTACTTCTACTCACTTCTTTTTACTAGAAATCAAGTTCAATAATCATGCATGAGTGTAAAAATTCTATTTTCAAAAGCTATTATATGCAAACCTCTCTTTACCCAATTTAAAACTGAAAATCAAAGAAAATAGTTAGGGTTTTAACCTTGAAAAGATTGGGGAAGTTGAATCCTTGCCCTAGGATCCCTTGGAATTAAGTGGTTGGAACAATCTTTGAAGATGAAGAACTTCTCTCTCTAAAACCCCTCTCTTCTCTCTCTAATTTTGGTAAGATGATATGAGAAAATGAGGATGAAAGGTGTTATATTAAAGAAGAGATCGGGTCAAAATGTTACAAAAATCTGGACCGGGGTCAATTCTGCGGTGCAATTTGCGACCGCAGAATCAACATGCGGTCCGCATAGTGACCGCAAAATGGCCTCAAAATTACCCAGTTCTGTTACAGAATGCGACCAATATGCGGTCCGCATTCTTGATATGCGATCGCAAAGTGCATCGCAGATTCACTATGCGATCGCATATCGACCGCATTTTTATCACGATTTTTGGGAGACTTTCTGGAAAGCTTTACGGCAAGAATGTGGTCCGCATAATAGGTTTGCGGTCGCATTCTTGACCGCATATTTGACACTTTTCTGGAAAACTTTATTCTCTACATTTTTGACACTTAAATCACTACCAAGGGTCCGAGCCGCGGCGAGCTTGCGAAGAATTCTACGCATTCCTAACACATTATTCGGACCATGACACTATAACTACTAGGTTTTATGCACAAATATTTTACGGGGCCTTACATCGGGCATGCGTCCGAAGTCGAATTCCGAGGCCTAGAGCCCAAGATATGAATTTTCTGTTAAATTGTTTTGCTGAAATTATTATTGAAAATGTAAATGAAAATTGATTAAAAGACCACGGTATCAGGCTCGTATTTTGGTTCCGATGCCCGGTACAAGTATATTAGAATATGGGAATTTCTGTGTTAGAATTTGTGAATTCTATGGAAAATTTGAAGAAATTTGAGGCATCGACCTGGGAGTCCAAGTCTGATATGCGAAGCCCTTACCCACATTTTTTCCCCGACTTAGGTACTTCCTTCTCTTGTCCGTTCGAGGACAAACGGTTGTTTTAGAGGTGGAGGATATGACGCCCCAAAGGGTCATCACCTATTTTCCTCATCTGTTCCGTGCTTCCGAGGCCTTGAAAACCTCATTTTATATTTTCTCGATTTACGTGTGTTTTCCGGGCACGTAGCGAAAAGATTTCTGTGTTAGAATATTTGAATTCTATGGAAAATTGGAAGAAATTTGATATTAATATTAATATAGTTTACTTTGGTCAATATTTTTGGTAAACGGACCCGGACTCTAGATCGGACTATCCTGGAAGGTCCGTAGGAAAATATGGGACTCGGGCATGCGTCCGGAGTCGAATTCCGAGGCCTAGAGCCCAAGATATGAATTTTTCTGTTAAATTATTTTTCTAAAATTATTATTAAAAATGGAAATGAAAATTGATGAAAAGACCATCATATCGGGCTCGTATTTTGGTTCCGACGCCTGGTACAAGTCTTATATATTATTTAAGTACGTCCTGTAAAGTTTGATGGAATTTGAACGTCGTTTGATGTGTTTTGAACCATGAGTTCCAAATTTGAAAGTTTATGAAGTTTAAAAGAAGAAATCATGAAATTACGGTTTAATTCTATGAAAACGATATTATATTGGCGAGATTATCGCGCGAGCAAGTTCGTGGTATGTTTTTGAGGATGTGTGCATGTTCTGTTTGGAGCCCGAGGGCTCGGGTAAAGATTTGATAGGCCATTAGAGCAGATTTTGAAAAGAACACAGCTGGTATTTTTCCCCCAGCTGATATCTTCGCAATTGCGAGGATTTACTCACAATTGCGAGGTGACCCTGAACTGGCCTTGGTTCACAAATGCGAACCAACCTTCGCAAATGGGAAGTTGGCCAGGAAGAGCCTTGGTTCGCAAATGCGAACGGACAATTGCAAATGTGATGCTGCCCAGGAAAGGCACAAGTTCGCAAATGCGAACATAACTTTACAAATGTGAAGTGGCCCTGTATTAGCCTATACTCGCAAATGCGAACATATTCTCGCAAATGCGAGTTGCGCAGCCCAGACCTGTAATGTTTGCAATTGCGAACATATGTTCGCAATTCCCATATCCGCAATTGTGTAATGTGATACTTAAAGGATTTTAAACCCCTTTTCACCATTCTTTCAAACCCAAAAACACCACACACGATTTCCCAAGAGTGTGTGACGACTCGATCTCCGGTCGTGATGGCGCCCAACACACTGCTAGGCAAGCCCGACCATGTTATTTATTTTACCAGCCAATTATTAATTAACGATGATCAATTAACCTTAATAGCACGTTTTCATCTCAAAACAATAAGTGCAGAAGTAGAAGCATACAAAATACAACCCCAACCAAATCGTGTTGTCACAAGTATGAGCCTCTACAGATGAAAATATCCTACACAATACAAGTCTAGGCAGAATGAAAGCAACAAAATGATAAGAGCAAGAGATCAGGTCCTGTAGACGTCGGCAGCTACCTGAAAGTCTTCTTGGGATAGTAGTAATAAAGCATCTGTGACAGCTCAAGTGCCCTCTAGAACCTGTGAATCTGCACAAAAAGTGCAGGGGAGTGGGGTGAGTATTTTCAACTCAGTGAGTAATAATAATAAACAACAATTGAAAATAAGAACACCGGTACTATTACTAAACAGTTTTAAGGGTAACCTCACAGGTAAGTCATCTTTACAGTGAATATATCAGTTTCACCACGGTCCCACACTGACCTAGTCCTCACTCGTACTGATGTGGCATATAGCCGATCCAAGATATATATATATATATATATATATATATATATATATATATATATATATATATATATATATATATATATATATAATGCTACGGTGTGCAGCCCGCTCCAATATATATATAGGTATATATATGTGTAATGCTGCAGCGTGTAGCCCGCTCCATTTAATGTCGACGGCGCTCACTAGGGGTGTATACAGACTTCGGAGGGGCTCCAACAGCCCAAGCGCAATAGTACTGCGGCGTGCAGTCCGGTCCACATGTATATTACTACAGCGTGCAGTCCGATCCAATACATATAGTGTTGCGGTGTGCAGCCCGATCCAATATAGATATATATAATATCACATAGTGGGTCCTCGACCCTATCTCAGTCACTATAGACTTGGCCTCTTAGGCCCACTCAGCTAGAACAGGGAATTCCACCCTAGGTAGCCTCTCTCAAAGTACACATCTAGTATTGGCTCATGATATGCTATACAACTATAATTATGGCTGAATGTATGCATCTCGCATGATATAAGGGTCACCTAGCTCTACAGGCTTCCCTAATACTCTATAAATCGGCACAAGGCCCCAAACATGGCTACTAGCCCAACTACACAGTTATAATCTCAATCTCAGTCATAATACTCAGTAAGACTATCAATCGGGAAGGACCAAGTCCAAACCCCCAGTCACAATGCCATCACGCTTGTCTCATGACGCGTGTATCATCTCAGCATAGCACTGTATAGTGCAAATACGGGTTTCAAACCCTCAGCGCATTATTTATTACCACCACTCACCTCGAACCGGTAGAAGTCCTAGCACGCTTTGCACTTGCCTCGCAAATCAATCTCCTCGGACGTCAAATCTGCTCAAAATCAATGAGAATACGTCATTAATCGTAACCCAATCGAAATAACTCGATTTACACCAAAACCCACAAAGTTATCAAAATCCGACTTTTGGTACGCTTCTCGAAAAATTGTAACAGTTATATTTTCCGAATCCTTATCTCAACACGATTCCATACATATAAAGTTTGGCAAAATGGGACTCCGTGTGCCAATTCAAATCAACGTTTTACCATAACCCAAGCTTAGGGCAAAATTCCCCCATTAATTCTTCAAATTTCAGTGAAATAGAGGAAGATTTTATGATAAAAACACGTATTTGGACCATAAAACTTATCTCCGATGTTTCCCCGGTGAAATCCCTTTCAATTCCCGACAATTTGCTCTCTAAGAGCTCTAAAATGGAGGTTATGTGTTAATGGGTCGCGGATGAAATGTTCTGGACTTAACCTTACTGCCAGGCCTCAATACTCTACGCGATCGCAAACTTTGGCACGCGATCGCAATGCACAAATTTCTGACGGCCTGATTTACTTCTACGCGATCGTAGCCTTTGGCCCGCGATCGTAATTACCAGCTTTTCACCTCTCCGCGATCACAACACTGGCACCGCGATCTTACAGCTTCCCGACTCGACCTTACGCGATCGAATTAAAGGCCTCGCGATCGCGATGAACATCGCCTCCACCTTACGCGATCACGTCCCTCTTCTCGCGATAGCGAAGAACAAAAATTCTTCAGCTCTCAGATACACTAAGCGATAGCATGGCCAAGTACGCAATCACGATGTGTAAAATTTTCGTGCAATTTAGTGCAGCAGATCAACTGTGCATTTTGGCATAAAATGGTCCGTTTGGACCCCCGGATTCATCTCGAGACCCTCGGGACCCCAACAAAAACCACCAACATACTCCAAAACACGATACAAACTTGTTCCAATCCTAAAAACACGCCCTGAAACACAGAAATCATCGAATCCAAGCGAATTCAAGCCCAAGTTTCTTCTAAACTTCCGAAACCAACATTCGAGCAAAAACCCGACCAAATGATTTTCGAATGGCCTGAAAATTTGCAGGAATATCCAAAATCAAATAAAAGAGCTACTGCAATTGTCGGAATTCCATTCCGAATCCCGGACCAAAATGTCACCTACCGTTCAGATTTTGCCAAAATTTAACCTTAGCCAATTCAAGCCTAAAACTACACCGGACCTCTAAATTCAATTTTGATCGCTCTCCTAAGCCAAAAATGACCTTCCGGAGCTGCCCGAATCATCAAAATTCGATTCCAAGCTCTCTAACTCACAAGTCAACATCTAGTTGACTTTTCCCAAGTATTCCTTCTTATAAGAGACTATTTGTCTCATTTTCAACCTAACGCAATCCGAATTGACTCAAACTCACCAAACATACATATTGAAAAATGAACAGGTATATAAAGGGGAAAATGGGGTGATAACTCACATGATGACGGGTTGGGCCATCACATTCTCCCCAACTTAAGAAAATGCTTGTCCTCGAGCAGGTCAAGACACAAACCTGGAGACTCAAATAGGTGGGGATATCTGCTCTGCATCTCCTGCTCGATATCCCAAGTGTCCTCCTCCACGGGCCTACCTCTCCACTGCATCTTAACTGAAGCAATATCCTTAGACCTCAACTTCCGAACGTGTCTACCCAAAATAGCTACTTGTTCGACATCATAAGATAAATCACCATCAAGCTCTATCGTACTAAAGTCCAGCACATGAGATGGATCCCCGATATATTTTTGGAGCATAGACACATGGAATACTAGATGAACACTGGACAAACTGGGTGGAAGGCCAACTCATATGCCACCTCCCCAATCCTCCTGAGTATCTCTCAAATGGACCAATGTACCTGGGACTCAGTTTCCCCTTCTTCCCAAACCGCATAACACCCTTCATGGGTGAAACCTTCTAGCAATACTCTATCACCAACCATGAAAGACAACTCTCGAACCCTAATGTCCGCATAACTCTTGTGGCGTGATTGTGCTGTGCGAAGCCTCTCCTGAATCAACTTCACTATATCCAAAGCATCCTGAACTAACTCAGGTCCCAATCAACCTATCCTCACCGGGCTCAAACCATCCCACGGGAGATCTACACTGCCAGCCATACAACGCCTCATACGGGGCAATCTAAATACTAGACTAATAGTTGTTGTTGTAGGAAAACTCTGCAAGTGGCAAGAACTCATCCCATAAACCTCTAAAATCAATCACACATGCACGCAACATATCCTCCAGGATCTGAATAGTGCGCTCAGACTGCCCGTCTGTCTGAGGATGGAATGCGGTGCTCAACTCAACTCGTGTACCCAGCTCTCGCTAAAATGCTCTCCAGAACTGAGAAGGAAACTGAGTGCCCCTGTCAGATAGGATAGACACTGGCACCCCATGCAATATAACAATCTCCCGTATAAAGATCCCTGCTAACCACTCCGATGAATAAGTAGAAAACACTGCAATGAAATGTGCGGATTTGGTCAGCCGATCAATGATCACCTACACTGAATCGAACTTCCTCAAATTCTGAGGGAGCCCAGTAAAACAATCCATTGTAATCCTCTCCCATTTCCACTCGGGAATAACCATACGCTGAAGAACACCGCCCGGTCTCTGATGCTCATAATTGACCTGCTGGCAATTGAGGCACCTGGCTACATGCCAAACAATATCCATCTTCATCCTTCTCCACTAGTACTGCTGTCTCAAGTCTTAGTACATCTTTGCGGCACTTCGATGAATGGAATAACATGAGCTATGGGCCTCCTCTAATATCAACTCTCGAAGGCCATCTACATTGGGCACGCAGATACGGCCCTGCATCTTCAGAACACCATCACTATCAATAGTCACATCTCTAGCGTCATTGTGCAGAACTCTATCCTTAAGGACAAGCAAATGTGGATCATCATACTGACTCTCTCTGATGCAATCATATAAGGAAGACCGAGAAACAACACAAGTCAATACTCGGCTCGGCACAGAAATATCCAACCTCACTAACCGATTGGCTAGAGCCTGAACATCATATGAAAATGGCCTCTCCCCAACTGGAATATAAGCTAGGCTGCCCATACTGACTGCCTTTCAGCTCAAAGCATCGGCCACAACATTGGCCTTCCCCGGATGATATAATATAGTGATGTCATAGTCCTTAAGCAACTCCAGCCACCTCCGCTGTCTCAAATTAAGCTCCTTCTGTTTGAACAGATGCTGAAGACTACGATGATCGGTATATACCTCACAAGAAACACCGTATAGGTAATGTCTCCAAATCTTCAGGACGTCAACTATGGCTGCTCGCTCCAAATAATGTACAGGGTAGTTATTCTAATGGGGCTTCAACTGGCGAGAAGCATAAGCAATGACTCAACCCTCCTGCATCAATATACAACCAATGCCAACTCTTGAGGCATCACAATATACAGTATAAGGATCCGAAGCTGACGACATTATCAAGACTGGTGATGTGGTCAGTGCTGTCTTGAGCTCATGAAAGCTCTCCTCGCACTCCTCGGACCATTCAAAAGGAGCACCCTTGTGAGTGAATCTAGTCAAGGGTGAAGCAATGGAAGAGAATCCCTGAACAAATCGACGATAAAATCCTGCCAATCCCAGGAAGCTACGAATCTCAGTAGCTGAGGTTGGTCTGGGCCAACTCTGCACCGCTTCTATCCTCCTCGGATCCACTTGAATACCATCACTAGACACCACATGTCCTGAGAATGCCACGGACTCAAGCTAGAACTCACACTTGGAGAAGTTGGCATACAACTTCTCCTCCCCGCAACCTCTGTAATACAACTCTAAGATATTGGGCATACTTCTCCTGGCTACGGGAGTACACCAGGATATCATCTATGAACACGATCACGAAAGAGTCCAAATATGGCCGAAATACATTGTTCATTGAATGCATGAATGCGGCTGGGCATTGGTTAGCCCAAAAGACATCACAAGAAACTCATAGTGACCATACCTCGTCCTAAAGGTTGTCTTCATAATATCAGAAACTCTAATCTTCAGCTAGTGGTAACCAGAACGAAGATCAATCTTCGCGAATACCCTAGCTCCTTGGAGCTGATCAAATAAATCATCAATACACATCCTCATAGAGCCATCTTTCTTCTTAATAAACAAGACCGGTGCACCCTACGGTGACACACTCGGCCGAATGAACCCTTATCTAGAAGTTCCTGGAGTTGCTCCTTCAATTCTTTCAGCTCAGCTGGTGCCATACGATATGGAGGAATGGAAATAGGCTGAGTGCCTTGCACTAAATCGATTCCAAAACCAATTTCCCTGTCCGGAGGCATGCACGATAGGTCTGAGGGAAATACATCAGGAAAGTCCCGCACAATGGGAACAAAATCAATACTGGGAGTCTCAAGTCTGACCTCCCGCACAAAAGACAAATAAAAAAGACTTACTTTCCCAACCATTCGTTGGGCCTTGAGGAAAGATATTGCCCTGCTGGGTACATAATCAGTCGTGCGTCGCCACTCGATCCTCTGAATCCCCGGCATAGCCAAAGTGACTGTCTTGGCATGACAGTCCAGAATAGCAAGACATGGAGATAGTTAATTCATGCCCAATATAACATCAAAATCAATCATGCTGAGAAGCAATAGGTCCACTCGGGTCTCCAGACCCCCAATAGTGACCAAACAGTACCGATATACATGGTCCACAACAATAGTATCACCCACCGGGGTAGATACATGCACTGGCAATGCAAAACACCTTCGGGTCGTGCCCAAATGAGGAGCAAAATATGTAGATGCATAAGAATAAATGGAACCAGGATCGAACAATATTGAGGCGTCTCTGTGGTAGACTGAAATAATACCTGTAATGACAGCATCAGAAGCAACGGCCTCAGATCGGCCCTAAAGGGCATAGCATCTAGCATGTCCGCCTGATTGGCCTCCCCCTCGAGGGCGATCGCTAGCTGCGTGACCCTCACCCCTAGCTGGCGGGGCGGGTGCTGAAGTAGAAGGACTAGATGATGAGGGCTGCCCCCTCTGCTGATAAGATCTGGAAACAAGATGGGGACACTCCCTACGGTGGTGCCCAAACTCTCCGCACTCGTAGCAACTCCCAGGTGCCGGGGGCTTAGACTGATGAGGACCCCTAGCACCAAAGTGTCTAGCTGATGAACTAGGTCGAGAAGAACCCTGGACATATGGGGCTTGTGAAGAAATCTGTGCTGGCATAGCACTGAGAAATGGCTGGCTCTAGTGCGAACCCTGATAACCACGGCTAGAAGATGACCCACGACGATCTGAGCGGGCTGACTATGAAGACCTGAATGAGCGACCTCGGCTCTGCTAACCATGACCTCTAGTCTGAGTGCCAGTAGAACTAGCTGATCCTCGAGGCCTCTTGGCCTCTCTCTCATCTTGCTCCCTACGACGATCTATCTCTACGTCGCGAGCGATATCCACAGCATTCTCAAAAGTGCAGCTCAAAACCCTCTCTCGGATAATCAGAATGCGGATATGATAAATAAGGCCATACAAAGCGTCCAATCCTTTCCCGATAGGTAGGAACCAACCACGGTGCATATCTAGATAACTCTGTGTACCTGATCTCATACTCTTATACTGACATATCTCCTTGGCAGAGCCCCTCAAACTGTCTACGCATCTCCTCTCACTAGGATCGAGGCACCCACTTCTCCAAGAACATAGTAGAGAACTCTGGCCATGATAATGGTGCTGCCCCTGCCAGTCTACTACGCTCATAAGCCTCCCACCAAGCGAAGGCTCATCCCTGGAACTGGAATATATTAAAGGATAAACCACTAGACTCAAAGATCTATGTCGTACGGAGCATCCGACGACACTTGTCCAGAAAACCTTTGGCATCCTCGCCTGGAGCACCATTAAAAATAGGAGGAGATAACCTGCTAAATCTCTCAAGACGGCGCTGCTCGTCATCGATCATAGCTGGGACCTGGTCCCCCTGAACCTGAACAGCTAGATGTACTGGGACCACAGGCTGAACTGGAGGAGCCTCAAGTGTCTACAGGCCCTGCACTGCTGGCTTTGGAGCACGAGCTGTGGGGGTCTGATGACCACCCCCGGTCCCTGATGTAGCTGCTGCGGTGGTTGCTGATACTGCCTGTGCTAGGCCAGTGCAAACCGCTAATATCTGAGCTAGGGTCTCCTGTAGACCCGGAATAACAATGGGCATAACTGGTGCCTGAACTGGTACTAGTGGAACCTCAGCAACAAGAGGTTGTGGGTCAGCTGGCACTGCCTCAGCTCCCCTACCCCTGCCACGACCTCGGCTGCATCCACGGCCTCTAGCAGGTGGTAATGGTGGTCGTCCACCTCGTCTGGAAGCTCAAGTTCTCGCCATCTGTAAGAGAATAGAATATCAAAGTTCAGTTTGAATCAAAAAAATGGCACGACAAGAATTTTAATAATTGAAACATTCCTAAAAGGTTTGCAGCCTCTCGAGGATAAGTACAAGCATCCCCGTACCAATCCACGAGACTCTACTAAACCGACTCATGACTCGCGATACCTGTTAACCTAGGCTCTGATACCAACTTGTCATGACCCAATCCCCGATCGTTATGGCACCCAACACATTGCTAAGCAAGCCCGACCATGTTATTCATTTTACCAGCCAATTATTAATTAACGATGATCAATTAATCTTAATAGCATGTTTTTATCTCAAAACAATAAATGCGGAAGTAGAATCGTACAAAATACTGCCCCAACCAAATCGTGGTGTCACAATTATGAGCCTCTATAGATGAAAATATCCTACACAATACAAGTCTAGGCAGAATGAAAGCAACAAAATGATAAGAGGAAGAGATCAGGTCCTGCGGACGTCGGAAGCTACCTCGAAGTCTCCTCGGGATAGTAGTAATAAAGCAGCTGCGACAGCTCAACTGCCCTATGGAACCTGTGAATCTGCACAAAAAGTGCAGGGGAGTGAGGTGAGTATATTTCAACTCATTGAGTAATAATAATAAACAACAACTGCAAATTAAAACACCTGTACTATCACTAAACAGTTCTAAGGGTAACCCCACAAGTAAGTCATCTCTACAGTGAATACCCTCATTTCCAGTCCATATCAATTTCACCATGGTCCCACACTGACCTAGTCCTCACTCGTACTACTGTGGCGTATAGCCGATCCAAGATATATATATATATATATATATATATATATATATATATATATATATATATATATATATGTTTAATGCTGCGGCGTGCAGCCTGTGCAGCACGCTCTATTTAACATCCACGGTGCTTACTAGGGGTGTATACAGACTTCGAAGGGACTTCTAAAGCCCAAGCGCAATAGTGCTGCGGCGTGCAGTCCGGTCCACATGTATATTACTGCGGCGTGCAGTCCGATCCAATACATATAGTGCTGCGGCGTGCAGCCCGATCCAATATAGATATATATAATATCTCATAGTGGGTCCTCGACCCTATCTTAGTAAATATAGACTTGGCCTCTCAGGCCCACTCAGCTAGAACAGGGAATTCCACCCTAGGTAGCATCTCTCAAAGTAAACATCTAGTACTGGCTTATGATATGCTATACAACTATAATTATGGGTGAGTGTATGCATCTCGCATGATATAAGGGTCACCTAGCTCTACAGGCTTCCCTAATACTCTACAGACCGGCACAAGGCCCCAAATATGGCTACTAGCCTAACTACAAAGTTATAATCTCAATCTCAGTCATAATACTCAGTAAGACTATCAATCGGGAAGGACCAAGTCCAACCCCCCAGTCACAATTCCACCACGCGCGTCTCATGACGCGTGTATCATCTCAGCATAGTACTGTATAGTGCAAATAAGGGGTTTCAAACCCTCAGTACAATATTTATTACCACCACTAACCTCGAACCGGTAGAAGTCCTAGCTCGCTTTGCACTTGCCTCTTAAATCAATCTCCTCGAATGTCAAATCTGCTCAAAATCCATGAGAATACATCATTATAGGCTAATTAGTCATAGCTCAATCGAAATAACTCGATTTACACCAAAACTCACGAAGTTGTCAAAATTTGAATTTTGGTACGCTTCTCAAAAAATTACAAAAGATATATTTTCGGAATCCTTATCTCAACACGAGTCCATAAATATAAAGTTTGTCAAAATCGGACTCCGTTTGCCCATTCAAATCAATGTTTTACCATAACCTAGGCTTAGGGCAAAATTCACCCATTAATTCTTCCAATTTCAGTGAAATAGAGGAAGATTCTAAGATAAAAATACGTATTTGGACCATAAAAATTACCTCCGATGATTTCCCGGTGAAATCCCCTTCAATTCCCGTCAATTTGCTCTCTAAGAACTCTAAAATGGAGGTTTTGTATAAACGGGTCGCGGATGAAATGTTCTGGACTTAACATTACTGCCAGGCCTCAATACTCTACGTGATCGCAACCTTTGGCACGCGATCGCAATGCACAAATTTCTGGCGGCCTGATTTCCTTCTACACGATCGCAACCTTTGGCCCGCGATCACAATGACCAGCTTTTCACCTCTCCGCAATCACAACACTGTAACCGCGATCGCACAACTTCCAGACTCGACCTTACGCGATCTTATTAAAGGTCTCGCGATCACGATGAACACCGCCTCCACCTTACGCGATCGCGTCCCTCTTCTTGCGATCATGAAGAACAAAAATTCTTCAGCTCTTAGATACACTACGCGATCGCATGGCCAAGTACGCGATCCTGATGTGTAAAATTTTCCTGCAATTTAGTGCAGCAGATCAACTGTGCATTTTGGCACAAAATGGTCCGTTTGGACCCCTGAATTAATCCTGAGGCCCCGGGGACCCCAACAAAAACCACCAACATACTCCAAAACACAATACAAACTTGTTCCAATCCTAAAAACACGCATGTAAACACGGAAATCATCGAATCCAACAGAATTCAAGCCCAAGTATCATCTAAACTTCCGAAACCAACATTCGATCAAAAACCCGACCAAACGATTTCCGAATGACCTGAAAATTTGCAGCCATATCCAAAATCACCCAATGGAGCTACTGCAACTGTCGGAATTCCATTCCGACTCCCGGATAGAATTCTCACCTACCTTTCGGATTTCGCCAAAATTCAACCTTAGCCAATTCAAGCCTAAAACTACACTGGACCTCCATATTCAATTCTGATCGCTCTCCTAAGCCACAAATGATCTCCTGGAGCTGACCTAATCATCAAAATTTGATTCCGAGCTCTCTAACTCACAAATCAATATCCAGTTGTCTTTTCCCAACTATTTTTTCTTCTAAGAGACTATTTGTCTCATTTCCAACCTAACTCAATTCGAATTGACTCAAACTCACCAAACATACATATTGAAACATGAACAAGCATATAACAGGGAAAACCGGGTGATAACTCACATGATGACGGGACGGGTCATCACACAATATCACTCCAAATCACTTGTAAGCCAATTATTACTCAACTCTTTCAATTTCTAACATCATTAAACATGTTTTCCATGAGAAATCAAAGGTTTTTATGGTTGAAATTGTTGTTTTTGGGTAGAACCTATGTTTTTCATAAATTGGGGAATTGGACCTCTATTTGAGGTCCAATTCGAAACAAATTATATAATTGAACTCGTGAGGGAATGGCTAACCTCATTTTTGTCTGAACCCCGAGTTTTGACCATGTAGGACCGGGGCATTATGGGAAATTTTGGGTAAAACTTTGAAAAAAACATTTTTATGCATCCATACCATTTTATATAGTATTTATTAAAGTAATTGAACCAATTGTGATTAGATTCGAGCAAGTTGAAGGTTGAATATCGAGGTAAAGCGATAGTTGAAGGTTAATTGGACTTCAAGGCTTTGAGGTAAGTTTTTGTTCTATCCTAGCTTCAGGGAATAGGATTGAATGTGCTAATTGCTAATTTCTATGTGATCGAGTGTGGTGTATAGGCTGTGGTGACGAGTATCTATACACTGGCGTCTAGCATGACCGTGAGTCGTTTGTTGACATATGTTGTTAGTTAATGTGGGATGTTCTTAAGTCATATTCTTGAGCCCTTGCCAGGTGGTAATGGTTGATTATTGTTTCCCTTGCCGAGATTTTACTGTGTTGTTGTTGTTGTTCCCTTACCGAGATATTGTTATGATTATTGTTTCCCTTGTTGGGACGGTTCATATTACTTGTTTCATTCTTTTGCCCTTGAATGTGATTGTTATTTGGGTGAGGGTGAGTGATAATGCACGAAGGGTGATGCCGTGCCATTTTTACGTATGTTCGCACGAAGGATCATTCGGTGCCTTGTTTTACTATTTATGCATGAAGGAACATTCCGTGCCATTGTTACTTAATTTATGCACGAAGGATCATTCTGTGCCATGTTTATTATTTATGCACGAAGGGAAATTCCATGTCGTTGTTATTTAAACCATGCACGAAGGATCATGCCTTGCCATGGATGTGAGGATGAGAGTAAAAGCATGAAGGGTGATGTGGTGCACTTTTATTTGATTATTTTGTGAGAATGAGAGTAAAAGCATGAAGGGTGATGTCGTGCACTTCTATTTGCTTATTTGGTGAGGATGAAAGTAAAAGCACGAAGGGTGATGCCGTGTAACCATTCAATTTCTTGCTTTGCAATAACTGTTCATGCTACACTCTGTTTTTATCTTGCTGATTTATTATGTGTTGCTGATTGTGCTCCCCCAGCATGTTACCTCCTTTGATAATTGTGTTACTCAATATCTCTGATTATTTTGTGGTACATACATATATAGAAATGCACATGTTTATGTTAGTGTCTAGTCCTAGGCTTGTCACTACTTCGCCGGGATAGGCCAGGCACTTACCAGCACATGGGGTCGGATTGTGCTAATACTACACTTTGATGCGTTTTTGTACAGCTCCAGGTTCTGAGCAGGAGCAGCAGCCATAGTACACTAGCGGAATTACCTTACATTCGAGACCGAGGTAGCTTGCAGGCATTCGCAAGTCCAGCGTCTCTTCTATTTACTTTTATTATTGCTGTGGTCTCATTGTTCCGAGATAGATGGTTATTATTTATTTTCTCTCAGACCATTATGTGTAGTTATTCCTTAGTAGTTTGTGAGTTTGTGACTCCACATCTTGGGTATAGGATTATGTCAGTTACTTTACACTATTATTCATCTCTTATTCGAAAGACTTCCGCATTTAAAGAATTTGAGTATTTATTCTTGCTATTAAATATAAGAACAAAAATGATGGTATGAACATGAAAATGGTGAGTGAATTGGCTTGCCTAGCTACCATGAGTAGGCGCCATCACGATCCCGATGGTGGGGGAAATCCGGGTCGTGACAGTGTGTCCCTACCATTTTGATTGATACTATGGATGATTGTATATACTCTTTTACTTTCAGTACATTCGTTGTTGTAGATGGCTTGTATACAACCGTTCACTCTAAATGCTTTTCAATCTCATGTATATATTCATCGCCCTTAGTTGTATATTCTACTCCCCTTATGTACATATTCATTCGGTTTTCATTTTGGTTTTCGATTTTTGTTAAAATGTTTTGTTTTTAGTTGCAAAGTTAGGCTCATAGCCTTTGTATTTTGTTTTGATGTTGCAATAAGTCCTTGGTATTCTTAATGCCACGGTTCTTTCTAAAGGTAGAGTATTGCGCTAACCGGGTGGCTCTTCCCAATGATAGATGGCATGACAACCTTCTTAAGGGTTTGAGTCTATTTTTGTTTTTGTTTTTTTGTTTTCATGATTTGATAGTTAAGGGTACCTCAGACAAAGCTTCACTTGGGACTAACACACTTGCCTTTGATCCCATGATTAAAAACATGATGTTGTGTTTAGGATGGTGAAAGTTGTGGCCTTGAGACTCTTGTGTCGACAAACTTTCATCACGTGGTCAATATAGGCCATTGTGCACTTGAATCGTAACTAAGGTTGTTATGGGACCTCGAATCCATATTTATCGATCCTTGAGTGTGTGGTGAGAATTTGAATTATGAGCCTAAGTTCTGAGCCAATGGTCCAGAACTTGCCCCGAATGTATGTTGAGGCAAAATCATAGGTGAAACTTCACTTGAGAAGTGATTATAGGTCATCCTTGATTAAAACTGACTAATTTGAACAATTTCCATGACCTACCAATGAAATGATCCCTAGTTCACCCCTTTTGAGTCTTTAACCTTCTTCTTTCATGAACCAAAGTTACAAGCCTATACCCGTTTCTAATGAAACCCTCTCTTGGCACCCAAATCTTCCCTTGAGTAATGGAAAATATCTATTTTTCGGGGAGAGACAAGAAAGGCACCAATATGGTAAAAAGGCGCAAATGCAAAAAGAAAAGGAAGGCAATGAAAAATAGAAAAAGTCAAAAAGAAACACAAAAGTGAATAAGAACCAAAAAAGAGGGTTCAAGGACAACAAAAAGTGAAAAAGATGTGATAGAGGTGAACAAAAAGGAGAAGGGTTTGAATTGCAAATGAAAGAGTGACAATGTGTCTCTCTAACCCCTTGAAGGAAGAAAACTCAAATAAGTCAAGAAAATATGCCAAAACGAATCAAAAGAAGTGCTTAAGGGAAGATTGAACCCAATTTTATAAACACATGTCCTACCTCTACCCAAAAGCCTTCAAAATGACTTCTCAAAAGCCCTACATGATCTTGAGTTGAGAGAAACCTACATTAGTGGATACTTACATGAGGCAAGCATATGGTAGTTAGAGTCGGACTTATGGCCTTTTCTTTGAGAGAGATGAGAGAAATTCCATCTGCCTCGATTTGTGTGTCAATACTCTAGAAGATGAGATTAACTTAGGAGAAGTTGAGGATGTACGAGTTTGGGTTCCACAATGACCAAAGTAATTGAGAAAATTTCTTTGATGAATATGTGTCAACTCTTGATGCTCTTGTGTCACACTTGATCCACAAGTTTTCAAAGCTTAAATGTGTTAATGATGCATTCGCATTGAGGGAAATGTTAGTCCCAATTGACGCTTGTTGATGTTTTTAACTGGTTGTTTTCAAATGAAGGGTATGTCTTATTTTATTTGATATAGGACAAGCAAAGCTTTAAGTTTGGGGGTGTTGATAATTGTGATTTTAACATGTTTTATACCCATTCTTGCCTAAGCTTTGTGCGTGAATTGCCATAAATTTGTCCCAAAATGATAACAAATTGCACTTGATTGCAGGTTTGATCAACAAGATGACAATGGTCACAAATCAGCTCGACAAGGAGTGAAATGTGCCAAGTGTGGAAGTCAAGTAAAGACTAAACAGACCCAGTGCGGACCACACTCATTTGCTACGCGGCCGCGCTGGAGATTTTGAGAGTTGGAATTTTTCTTGAGATCTGCGCAGTCCGCGTTCACTCTGATGCGGTCTGCGCTTGAGAAACTTCAGAGGCTAAGGAAAAGCCCATGCGTCCGTGCACCAAAACAGAGCGATCCACGTGGGTGAGATTCAGATGACCATCATTGTGGCCAATTTATCTGTACGGTCCGCATACCATTTCTGTGTGGTCCGCGTCACTTACACAACGCGATCACGTGACATTCTTTTTGTAGTCCGCGTTCCCTTGTTCCAGAAGCAAGAATTGAAGACAAATTGACCTTCGCGGTCGTGCAACATTTCTGCGTGGTCTGCGCCAGCACCGTAGGGGCATTTTTGTCCAGTTACTCTAGCCTAGTATAAATAGATTATTTTATTAATTTTAGGTTAAGTTTTGAATATACAAAGCTGTTGCACTCGTGAGAATAGTTTCTAAGCCTATTTTGGGAAATTTGCCTTTACTTTGATCGTGGATTCTTGTCGCTTTTCAATATAGTTAATTAATATGTTGGTTTTATCTATTATTTCTTCAATTTCGGCTCTTTACATGTCTAGCTATACCCATTAGCTAGGGTTGTGGCTCAACCCTAGTGTGGGTAATTAGTGAGTGTGATCTTTTAATGCTTGAATGATATTGGATATTTGTGTCGTGACCCAAATCCCGGTCGTGATGGCGTCTAATACATTGCTAGGCAAGCTCGACCATTTCCCGACAACCAGTTTAATTATTAATTAACAATGTTCCGTTAAATGACAAATAGCCTATTCCCACAGCAGAATAATAACAAGTGCGGA
The DNA here is from genome assembly GCA_032618575.1 of Nicotiana noctiflora. Taxonomy (NCBI): domain Eukaryota; kingdom Viridiplantae; phylum Streptophyta; class Magnoliopsida; order Solanales; family Solanaceae; genus Nicotiana; species Nicotiana noctiflora. The sequence goes on along the minus strand of JASVEL010011522.1, from coordinate 6,713 downwards.
ATTAAAAGCAACTGAAATACAGCCCAATGGATCCGGTGTCACAAGTCTGAGCCTTTAACAATAGAATAAATCCTATACAACTCATGTTTAAGCAGGAAAACCAAGAGATAAATAGAAGGAGGGAGAGATCGGGTCTTACGGACGTCCACATCTACCTCGATGTCTCCTCAGCAACTGGAAAGACAGCAATATATATATAGCTCAACTGCCCTCCAGGATCACTGTATTTGCACGCAAGGTGCAGGGAGTAGAGTGAGTACTTCCAACTCAGTGACTAGTAACAATAAATGACAAATGAAAGTAAGAACATATGTAAGAACACTAAACATTTCTAAGGACAATTGTATAGGTAACTCATATCTAAAGTGAAAGTACAGTTTCAGTCTACTACTATTTCACACTGATCCAACAGTACTGCCGCACGTAGCCCGATCCTCACTTGTACTGCTACGGCGTGCAGCCCGATCCAATATATATATATATATATATATATATATATATATATATATATATATATATATATAATGCTACAGCGTGCAGTCCGATCCAATATATATAGTGCTCCAGCGTGCGGCCCGGTCCAATATGATAAATATGCTGCTGCGGCATGCAGCCCGATCCAAATATATATATATATATATATATATAACTGCGCTCAATGGGGGTGTGTCCAGACTCCAGAGAGGCTCCTTCAGCCCAAGCGTTATAATACTGCGGCGTGCAGTCCGGTCCTTTTATATATATATATATATATATATATATATATTACTATGCGGCGTGTAGTCCGATATATATATATATATATATATATATATTACTGCGGCGTGCGGTCCGATCCAATACATGTATATGTATATACTGTTGCGACGTACAGCCCGATCCGGTATATATATATATCAATATCTCACCATGGGTCCTTGACCCCTCTCGGTCAATATAGACTTGGCCTCTCGTGCCCACTCAGCTAGAATAGGGTATTCAACCCTAGGTATTCTTACTTAGAGTACACTTCTCGTATTCATGTCATGCTATACAACTAAGAGTTCGACTGAGAGTATATGTTCAACATATATTAGGGTCATTAGCTCCACAGGCTTCCCTAAGGTTCTACAGATCGGCACAAGGCCCCAAACATGGCAACTAGCCCAAATATGCGGATATAAGCTCAGTCTCAATCAATATGCACAGTAAACCAACTGTCAGGATGGACCAAGTCCAAATCCCCAGTCACAATATCACCACGCTCGTCACATGATGCGTGTTTCATCTCAACATAGAACTGTATAGTGCAAATATAGGGTTTCAAGCCCTAAGTACATCATTCATTACTACCACTCACCTCGAACTGGCCAAAGTCTTAGCTTGGCTTGCGCTTTCCTCGTAAATCGACCTCCTCGGGTGCCAAATTTGATCAAAACCAACCAGAATACATCAAAATAGGCTAATGAATCATAACCCAATCGAAATTACTCGAAATATACCAAAAAATACGAAGTTGGCAAAACCTGAGCCCCGGGCCTGTTTCTCAAAACATTATGAAAGTCACATTTTCAGAATTCTTATCTCGCCACGAGTTCGTGCATATAAATTTATCAAAATCGGACTTCAAATGAGCCGGACAACTCATGATTTTTCATAGCAAAAATTTAAGCCCTAACTTCCTTAATTTATACGCAATTTCAGAGAATTAATCGGATATTCTTCGATGAAATGATGTATAAAGACCACGAGACTTACCTCCAATCACTTCCCTATGAAATCCCCTTCAAATTCATCACTTAGCTCTCAAGGTGCTCAAAAATAGAGGAAAATAGCCAAGTTTTACGACTAATTTCTTTTCTTAAAACCTTTCTGTCGCCCAGATTTAATACTATGTGATTGCATCCCCTCTATTGTGATCGCATAGAACATATTTCACACTTAAAAAAATTACTCTTATGCAATCTCACTCTTGCCTTACGATCGCATAGAATAAATTCCATGCCAAGGACCCTAGGCCAAAATACACAATACGATCGCACACCTGCCATGCGTTTGCAGAGAACAAGATCACAAAGCTATGCGATCGCGACCCCTGCTACGCGATCGCATAGTACAACTCAGAACCCCATTCCCATCCTTCTATCCGATCGCAACATCACTTATGTGTTCGCATAGAGCACTAGTCTGCAATAAAAACCAGCAACCATCAGACCTTCAAAAATGCTAGAATTGATTCGTTTGGACCCCCGGATTTACCTTGAGGCCCCCGGGGCCTCAACGAAAACTACCAACCTACTCCAAAACACGATACGAAATTGTTCCAATCATCAAAACATATCCTTAAACACAAAAACCATAATATTAAGGCGGATTCAAGCCTAAGTTTCAACTAAATCTTCTGAAACCAACATCCAATCAAAAACCCAACCAAACGTTGTTCGAATGACCTAAAAATTTGCAGACATATCCAAAATCACCTAACAAAGCTACTGCAACTCTCGAGGCATCATAATCTCACCTATCGACCGGATTTCGCCAAAATTCCAACTTTGCCAATTCAAACCTATTTCTGCACCGGACCTCCAAATTCAATTCTGATTGCTCTCCTAAGTCAAAAATCATCCTCCGAAGCTAATCGAACCATCAGAAGTCAATTTCGAGCCCTCTAACTCACAAGTCAACATCCGGTTGACTTTTTCAAACTATTCTTTCATTAAAGACACTATTTGTCTCATTTCCTACCAAACTCAATCCGAATTGACTCCAATTCACCAAACACATATATTGAAACACGAACAACTATATAACAGGGAAAACAGGGCGGTAACTCACATGACGACGGACCGGGTCATCACATTCTCCCTAACAAAAACAAATGTTCGTCCTCAAGTGGGTCAAGAAACATACCTGGAGTATCAAATAAGTGGGGATATCTACTCTGCATCTCATGTTCGATCTCCCAAATACCCTTCTCTACTACTCGACCTCTCCACTGCACATTCACTGAAGCAATATCCTTTGATCTCAACCTACGAACCTCTTGACCCAGAATAGCCAACGGGTCCACATCATAAGATAGATCACCATCAAGCTGAATTGTACTGAAGTCCAATACAAAAGAAGGATCCCCGACATACTTCCGGAGCATAGACACAGGGAATATGGATGAACACTAGACATGCTGGGTAGCAAGGCTAGCTCATATGCCACCTCCCCAATCCTCCTAAGTATCTCAAAAGAACCAATGAACCTGGGACTCAACTTCCCATTCTTCCCAAACCGCATAACACCCTTCATAGGTAAAACCTTCAACAAGACTCTCTCGCCAACCATGAAAGACACATCTCAAACCTTACGGTCCGCATAAATCTTCTGGTGCGACTGTGTTGTGCGAAGCATCTCCTGGATCAACTTCACTCTCTCCAAAGCATACTGAACTAACTCAGTCCCTATCAATCTAGCCTCACTAGGCTCAAACCATCCCACAAGAAATCTACACCATCTACCATACAACGCCTCATACGGGGCCATCTGATTACTAGAATGATAACTGTTGTTGTAGGCAAACTTTGCAAGTGGCAAAATCATATCCCATAAACCTCCAAATAGATCACGCAAGCACGAAAAATATACTCAAAGATCTGAATAGTGCGCTCAGACTGTCTGTCTATCTGATGATGAAATGTTGTGCTCAACTCTACCTGCATACCCAGCTCCTACTGAAATGCTCTCCAGAACTGAGTACTTCTATTTGATATGATGGACACTGGAATGAAGTGTGCAGATTTGGTTAGTCGATCAACAATCAGCCACACTGAATCAAACTTTGTCGAAGTTTGAGGGAGACTACTTACGAAATCCATGGTAATCCTCCCCCATTTCCACTCAGGAATAACCGTACGCTGAAGAACAACGCCTGGTCTCTAATGCTCATACTTGACCTACTGGCAGTTGAGAGATCTGGCTACATGACTAACAATATCCTTCTTCATCTTCCTCCATTAGTAATGCTGTCTCAAGTCCTGGTACATCTTCGCGTCACCTGGATTAATGGAGTACCGCAAGTTGTGAGCCTCCTCTAGTATAAACTCTCAAATGCCATCCTCATTGGGCACACAGATCCGGCCATGCATCCTCAGAACACCCTCACTATCAATAGACTCATCTCTGGCATCGTCGTGCTGAACTCTGTCCTTACAGACAAGAAAATTTTGATCATCATACAGACGCTCTCTGATGCGATCATATAAAGAGGACTAAGAAACAACATAAGCCAACACTCGACTAGGCTCAGAAATATCCAACCTCACTAGCCGATTCGCCAATGCATGAACATCATATGCCAAGGGCCTCTCCCCAATTAGAATATAAGTTAAGTTGCTCATACTGACCGCCTTTCGGCTCAAAGCATCGGCCACAACATTGGCCTTCCCTGGATGATACAATATAGTAATTTCATAATCCTTAAGCAACTCAAGCCACATCCACTGTCTCAAATTAAGATCTTTCTGCTTGAACAGATGCTAAAGGCTGCGATGATTAGTATACACCTCACAAGAAACACCATACAAGTAATGTCTCCAAATCTTCAGAGCGTGAACTATGGCTGCTAACTCCAAATCGTGCACATGGTAGTTCTTCTCATGGAGCTTCAACTGGCGAGAAGCATAAGCAATAACCCTACCATCCTGCATCAACACATATCCAATGCCAACACTCGAGGAATCATAATACACAGTATAAGAATCTGAAGCTGATGACAATATCAAAATTGGCATCGTGATCAATACTGTCTTGAGCTTCTAAAAGCTCTCCTCACACTCCTCGGACCACACAAATGGAGCACCCTTCTGAGCCAACCTAGTCAAGGGTGAAGCAATAGAAGATAATCCTTGAACAAATCAGTGATAATACCCTGCCAATTCCAGAAAACTACAAATCTTAGTGGCTGAGGTCGGTCTAGGCTAACTCTGCACCGCCTCTATCTTCTTTGGATCTACCTGAATACCATAACTTGACACCATGTGCCACACGAAAGCCATGAACTTGAGCCAGAACTCATACTTGGAGAACTTGGCATATAGTTTGTGCTCCCGCAACCTCTATAGTACCACTCTCAGATGCTGAGCATGCTTCTCCTGGCTACGAGAGTACACCAGGATGTCATCCATAAACACGATCACGAAGGAGTCCAAATACGGCGGGAACACACTGTTTATCAAATGCATGAACGCGGCTGGGGCATTGGTCAGCCCAAAAGACATCGCAAGAAACTCATAATGCCCATATCTTGTCCTGAAGACTTTCTTCATAATATCAAAATCCCTAATCCTCAACTGGTGATAGCCTAAACGAAGATCAATCTTCGAGGATACCCTAGATCCCTGTAGCTGATCAAATAAATCATCAATGCATGGCAGAGGATACTTGTTCTTCACTATTACCTTGTTCAATTTCCTGTAATCAATACACATCCTTATTGATCCATCCTTTTTCTTGACAAACAAGACCGGTGCACCCCGCGGTGACACACTCGGCAAAATGAAACCCTTATCTACGAGTTCTTGAAGCTGCTCCTTCGATTCTTTCAACTCAGCTGGTGTCATACGGTAATGATGAATAGAAATAAGCTGAGTGCCCGACACCAAATCAATCCCAAAGTCAATATCCCTTTCTGGCGGCATGCCCGGCAGGTATGAGGGAAACATATTAGGAAAATCCCTCATAACAGGAATAGAACCAATACTGGGAGTCTCAGCTCCAACATCCCGCACATATGCCAAATACGATAGACATCCCTTCCCAACCATCCGTTGGGCCTTGAGGAAAGATATTACCCTACTGGGTACATAATTAGTCATGCCTCACCACTCAATCCTCGGAATACCCGACATAGCTATTGCGACTGTCTTGGCATGACAATCTAAAATAGCGTGACATGGAGATAGCCAGTCCATGCCCAAAATGACATTAAAATAAATCATGCTCAATAGCAGCAAGTCTACTCGGGTGTCCAGACCCCCATAGTAACAAAATAGGACCGGTACACATGGTCCACAATAATGGTATCGCCCACCGGGCTAGATACATGCACGGGCAACGTAAGACACCCTCGGGTCATGCCCAAATGAGAAGCAAAATCTAAAGATACATAAGAATAAGTGTAATCGGGATCAAACAAAACTAAGGCATCTCTGAGGAAGACTGAAATATTACTTGTAATAACAGCATCTGAAGCGACCGCATCTGAACGACCCCGAAGAGAATAGCAGCGAGCCTGACTACCTAATCGACCTCCCCCTCAAGGGCGACCCCAAGCTGCCTGACCCTCACCCCTAGCTGGCGGGGCGGGTGCTGAAGTGATGGACCGGAAGATGAGGGTTGTCCCCTCTGCTGAGATGGCCTGGATACAAGACAGGGATACTCTCTCTGAATATGCCCAAACTCCCCACACTCAAAGCAACTCCCATGTGCTGGGGGCTGGGACTGAAGGGAACCCCTAGTAATGGAGTGACCAACCGAAGAACTCCATCGGGAAGAACGCTGAACAGATGGAGCCTGAGATGAACTCTGCACTGGTAAGGTACTGAGAGACAGTTGGCCCTGATGAGAAACCTGATGACCTCGGCGAGAGCAAACTGTCAATATTTGTGCTAGGGTCTCCTGGAGACCAGGAATTACAATAGGCATAACTGGTGCCTGAACAGGTGCTGTTGGGACCTCTGCAACTA
>JASVEL010011521.1:0-10434 GCA_032618575.1 Nicotiana noctiflora | reverse complement strand
CGCAATAAAGATTAATCATAGGCTAATAAATTCAAGGGAAAAATCCCACGTGGCCACACACCAAATTAGTACGGTCCGCGTGGGTAAAAGTTTAGAGAGTCAAAATGGGACAATTTCTGTTGTGCGGCCGTGCACCATTTCCACGTGGTCCGTATAACTAAACCTGTGCGACCGCACACCATTTTCATGCGGTCTGCATGACTCAACTTATATGGCCGCACAACATTTTTACGCGGTCCGCATCCTCAAGTCCAAAAGCCCATATATGAAGACCAGTTGCCCTACGCGGCCGCATGTCATTTCTATGTGGTCCGCGCTAGACCCTTAGGGGTATTTTTGTCAGGTTTTTCCTATGTAGTATAAATAGAACATTTTACTTTTTTTAGGTGAAGTTTTGTAATCTATCTGAGCAACTGAGCACGAGACACTTCATATTAGCCTACTTTAGACAATTTTCTCTTGTAATTAACGTGGATTCAAGTAGATTAAGCTTGTAGTATGATATTTTTAATTTCTTATAGTATTTCCTTTATTTCTACTTTTTCCATGTCTAGCTAAACCCATTAGCTAGGGTTGTGGCTCAACCTTAGTGTTGGTAATTAATGGGTATTTTTGCTTAATGCTTGGATGATGTTGGGTGTTTGGTATTTGGGTTGATTGTATGTTTTCACTTGGATTTGGTGGTTGAAAACACGAAATCCAACTTAGTGGGTCTTGATTCTTCTTGAGAAAGATAGTCTATGACCTCACAATCAACCCAACAAGGATTTGGGATAGACCCATAAGAATGGTAGTCCCAAGTAACGGGTTAAACCTTGAGAGAGTAATTACCCTACTTGAACCTTAAAGTTGCTTGGGCAAATTAGCCTACCCAATTGGTCTCGAGAGAGTTAATTGGGCAAAGTCACTCTCTCTAGCGAGAGGTGTGAGAGTGAGTGCTAAAGTGCAACGATTATCCACTTTCCCCTTAATTATCATCCTTATATTAGAATTCTATACCCGTTAATTAGTCACCTAGGTGAGTAATACGACTTTAGTGCTTTTCTCTTATTGCATTCAACTAGCATCATTACTTAGCATAATTAAGTTTACAATTGTAGTTGATCAATTTAGTTGATAAACGAAAGAAAAACCAAAAATGATAGAAGCAAAAGTTAGGAGCCAAAACACCTTCCTAGACTTCACAAATACTCGACTCCCATAACTAGCTCCCTGAGGAAATTGACCCCGATACCACTATCGGGTAAAAGTAATTAGCGCTCACTCTTACCAAGGGTTGAGTCCACAGCGATTACTTTTTGGCGTCGTTGCCGAGGAGCTTACGGTGTTGACTATTTATGTAGCTAGTTTTTCGTTTTGCTTCTCTTTTCTTATTTTTACTAACATTATTTGTATCGAACTAACAGGTACACATGGCTTTAAATGGGAATGACCCTCTTGACAACGTGGTCGCGGGGGAGGAGGTTGATGATAATGATCAAGAGGAACTCCTGGTACAATAAATACCAGGAAGAGGTAGAAATGGTAATGCAAATCCTAATGATGCAGTTCTAGACCCTCCTCCGCCTCCTTCAAGAGTTGCTCCAAGGGTCCTTCCTAATCAATGTTATGAAAGTGCCATAGTTCCTTCCCGAATCTGGGCGGGGAATTTTAAATCACCAATGTTATGTTGACACTTCTCGAACAAAGAGGGTATTTTACAGGCGTCTTCGATCGAAATGTATACAAGCACTTAAAGGGGTTCGTAGATACTTGTTAGTGAAGTAAACAAACCAATGTGTCCGAATATTCTTTGAGATTGAGGCTTTTCCCATTCTCTCTTCATGGTAAAGCGCTTGACTGGTTGGAGGGGTTACCGAATCATTCAATCACTACATGAGATGAATTGGCGAACAAGTTCATTGACAAGTTCTTTTCTCCAAGTCATATGGAGGCGCTCCGTGGTGAAATTTTGGCCTTCAAACAAGAACTAACGGAGCCTTTGCATGGAATATGGGAGTGGTTTAGAACTATGGTCAAGGAGTGTCCGAATAATCATATGACCCGTGTGATGATTCAACAAACATTCTATAAAGGCATCAACACAACAAATCAATGTATTGTGAACCAATTGGCGGGTAGAAATTTTATGAAGCTCCCGTACAATAAAGCATGTGAAGTGTTAGATGAAATGGCTGATACTTCTTCGGCATGGCAAAGCCGGGAAAATGTTCCTCAAGGAGATCCTAATGTTATACATTTTCATAAAGAGTTTCATGACCACGTCCAAGCCATTACCAAACTTACAACAACAATGAACCAACTATCAAAGGCGCAATTGCAACAAGATCAAAACCCATGCAAAGTCAATGCTATGGAATAAGTAAATATGATGAAAAGAAGGCAAATAGGGCAACAAAACAAGGGAATTGTGAAAATTACGATGATGGTAATGGTTATTCAAATGAATGTTATGATGAGCAAAGTGGGGATTGTAAATATTTCAACAACTACCAAGGAAATAGAGGAAACTAAGGCAACCAACAATAGCGATCTCAAGGGAATTGGAATAATCAACAAGGAGGTGGAAATTGGAATAGCAATAATCAACAACAAGGCGGCGGAAATTGGAATGGGAATAACCAAAACAACAATTGGGGAAATCAAGGCAACAATAGTGGTAATTGGAGCGGAAACAACAACAACAATTGAAACAATAACAATGGTCAAGGGAGATGGAACAACAATGTGTCCAAGGAAATCGAGGGCAAGGCTTTCAAAGGCCTCCGATGTTTCAACTACCAAACAACCCGCCACCATATCAATCTCAAGGGTCGATTTCTTCGGGCAATGAACTTGGGACAATCGAGGTTATGTTTGAACAAATGATGAAGAGGTCTCAAGACTCTTAGGGGTTGGGTCAGTTTTTTATTTTTATTTTTGATTTTTAAGTTTTTGTAATTAAGGGTACCTCAGGCAAAGCTTCACTTGGGCCTAGCACATTTGCCTTTGATCATATTGTCAAAGACATTAAGTTGTATTTAGGATGGTGAAAGTCGTGGCCTTGAGAATCTTGTATTAGCCAAACAATCATCATGTGGTCAATATGGGCCATTGTGCGCTTGAATCGTTACTAAGGTTGTTGTGGGCCCTTGACTCCATCTTTGGCAATCCTTGAGTGTGTGTGTAACGAGAACTTGATTGTGAGGCCATGTCCCGATCCAATAGTCTAGAACTTTCCCCGAATGTTTGTTGAGGCGAAATCATAGGTGGAACTTGACTTGAGACGTGATTGTAGGCTCTCCTTGATCCAAATATTCTACCTTGATCCATTTGATGACCCACCAATATAATGATCCCCAGTTCACCCCTTTTGAGATTTAAACCTTCTTCTTTAATGAACCAAAGGTACAAGCCTATACCCGTTTTTAATGAAACCCTCTCTTGGCACCCAAATCTTCCATTGAGTAATGGCAAATATCTAAATTTGGGGGAGAGACAAGAAAGGCACCAATGTGGTAAAAAGGCGCAAAAGCAAAAAGAAAAGGAAGGCAATGAAAAAGAGAAAAAAAAGGCAAAAAAAAGGCAAAAAAAAAGAAAGACAAAACTGAATAAGACCCCAAAAGGGGATTCAAAGTCAACAAAAAGTGAAAAAGTGCGAAAAAGGTGGACAAAAGGGAGAAAGGTTTGAATTGCAAAAGAAAGAGCAACATTGTGTCTCTCTAACCCCTTGAAAGAACAAACACTCAAATGAGTCAATAAAGTATGCCAAAACGAATCAAAAGAAGTGCTTAAGAGAAGGTTGAACCCATTTGAACGAAAGCATATCCAACTTTTACCCAAAAGCCTTCACAATGACTCCTCAAAAGCCCTACATGACCTTGAGTTTAGGGAAGCCTACATTAGTGGATACTTACATGAAGGGAAAGCATATGGTACTTAGAGCCGAACTTAGGGTCTCTTCTTTGTGAGAGATGAGCGAGAAATCCTTCCACCTTAATTTGTGCGCAAATACTCTAAAAGGTGAGGTTCACTTAGGGAGAGTTGAGAATGTGTGAGTTTGGGTTCCACATTGACCAAAGTACTTGAGAAAGGTTCCTTGATGATATGTATCAACCCTTGATGCTCTTGTGTCACACTTGATCCACAAGTTTTAAAAGTTAAAATGTGTTAATGATGCATTCGCTTTGAGGGAAGTTGTTAGTCCCAATTGATGCTTGTTGAGGTTACTTTAGGACAAATAGGAATTACTTGGATGTTTTCTATTGAGGGGTAGGTCTCATTTTAATTGCTTGACGACAAGCAAATATTTAAGTTTGAGGGAGTTGATAACTATGCTATGTATGTTTTATACTCATCCTTACCTGAACTTTGTGCATAAATTGCTGTCGATTAGTCCTGAATTGCTTACAAGTTGCGCTTGATTGTAGGTTTGAGCTACAAGATGATGAATATCACAAATCGGCTCAAAAGAAGTGAAACCCGTCAAGCGTCAAAAGATGAATGAAAGTTAGCAAATAGGTGACCTGCGGACCGCACTATTCTGATGTGAAGCCACACAGGAAGGTTCTGAAGCTACCAAACCAACGCGGTCCGCACTGCCTTGACACGCAGCCGCGCAGAAAAGTTCAAAAAATCAGAAAATTTGAAAAAGAGTCATGCGAACCGCACCTATATCCACGCGGTTCGCAATGAAGATTGATCAGAGGCTAATAAATTTAAGGCAAAATCCCACTCGGACGCACACTAAATCAGTGCAATCTGCATGGGTAAAAGTTTAGAGAGTCAAAATGGGACAATTTCTGATGTGCGGCCGCGCACCATTTCCACGCGGTCTGCATAACTAAACTTGTGCGTCCACGCACCATCTCCACGCGGTCCGCATGACTCAACCTATGCGGACGCGTGACATTTTTACGCTGTCCGCATCCTCAAGTCCAGAAGCCCAAATATGAAGACCACTTTCCCTACGCGGGTGCATGTCATTTCTATGCGGTCCGCGCCAGACCCTCGGGGTATTTTTGTCCATTTTTTCCAATGTAGTATAAATAGAACATTTCACTTTTTTAGGTGAAGTTTTGTATTCTATCTGAGCAGGTGAGCACGAGACACTTCATATTAGCCTACTTTAGGCAATTTTCTCTTGTAATTAACGTGAATTCAAGTAGATTAAGCTTGTAGTTAATGATTATGTTAGTATTTCTTCTATTTCTACTTCTTCCATATCTAGCTAAACCCATTAGCTAGGGTTATGGCTCAACCCTAGTGTGGGTAATTAATGGGTATTTTTGCTTAATGATTGGATGATGTTGGGTGTTTGGTATTTGGGTTGATCGTATATTTTCACTTGGATTTGGTGGTTGCAAACACTAAGTCTAGCTTAGTGGGTCTTTATTCTTCTTGAGAAAGAGAGTTTATGACCTCACAATTAACCCAACAAAGATTTGGGATGGACCCATGAGAATGGTAGTCCCAAGTAACGGGTTAAACCTCGAGAGAGTAATTACCCTACTTGAACCTTAAAGTTTCTTGGAAAAATTAGCCTGCCCAATTGGTCTCGAGAGAGTCAACTGGGCAAAATCACTCTCTTTACCAAGAGGTGTGAGAGTGAGTGCTAAAGTGCAACGGTTATCCACTTTCCCCTTAATTATCATCCTTGTATTAGAATTCTACACCCGTTAATTAGTCACCTAGGCGAGTGCTACGACCTTAGTGCTTTTCTCTTTTTGCATACAAGTAGCACCATTACTTAGCATAATTAAGTTTATAATTGTAGTTGATAAAAGAAAGAAAAATAAAAAATGATAGAAGCAAAAATTAGGAGCCAAAACACCTTCCTAAACTTCACAAATACTCAACTCCCATAACTAGCTCCCTGAGGAAATTGACCCCGATACCACTATCGGGTAAATGTAATTAGCGCCCACTCTTCCCAAGGGTTGAGTCCGCAGCGATCACGTACTCCCACCCTTTATAACATCTGGATTCACTACTAGCATAATGGAGGCTGCCTTACCTAGTAGTTTTTTTATAAAACTACAGAATCTCCTATTCACCTCCTTTGTGTTATGTAGTATGCGCCCTTCATTATTTGTAAGTCTGCCTATGTGATTCCTTACATGTTTGTTTTTAACACAAACCTGAAAGTATGATGTATTAGAGTCCCCCTCTTTTAACTGTTTGACTCTGGCCTTCTGTTTCATTATGATTTCCTCTACTTCCATCCATTTAGCTAGCTCCATTTTAGTCTTCTTTTCCTCATCTATGACTGCACTATCATTTTCTTAAGATTTCATATCTCGTTGAAGCTTCAACAGTTTATTTTTTGTTTCTTGTATCTTATTCCCCACACTATCGTTTTCCTGAGTGTTTAGCTTCTTTAGTTAACCTTTCATTGCTTTAAGCTTGTACCATACATTTTGCATCTTATTTCTTGTTTCTACTATGCTTCCTCCTCCAGCAATGACTTACTATTTCCTCAAACTTCTGATGATTAGCTAGGTAGTTGAAAAACTTGAAAGGTCTCTTACCCTGTACTATATTCCCAACCATAATTATCTTCAAGGGGCAGTGATCTAATAACTCAGGTTGCATAATTATCCCCTCCATTTGAGGCCACTTCTGTATCCATTCTGCATTGACTAGGATTCTGCAATTCTACTATGCATATTGTTATTTGTACATGTGTAATATCTCCCAATGCTTCTGATTTCAGTCAAACCAGCATCTCATACAAATTATTTAAAATCTCTCACTTCCATTTCTTGTACTAGATTCCCTTGGATTCTATCTCCAATGGACATGATACTGTTAAAGTCCCCCATTAAAATACTTGGCTAATTTACTCCATTCATGGTTCCTTTGAGATCATTCCACATATTCTTCCTATCTTGAATATTATATTTTTCATATACTGCAACAAAAAATAAATTACTGTTACAATGCCTCATAGTTATCTGCCCTGCTGTGTATTGATCATGTACTTGTTTCACTTCAAACTCCACCCCTTTTTGGTCCCAAACAACCCAAATTCTCCCACATGGTGTTGCTTTATAGTTGTCTACCCACTTCCAGTCGCCAAACACTTTTCTCATTATTGCATCAATATTATTCTCTTTTACTCTATTTTCTAGAACTGCCATTACCACTACATTATTCTCCTAGCATATTTTTTTTAGTATTTTTTGTTTATACACATTATTCATGCCCCTTGCATTTCATGTTATAATATTCATCATGATATATTTGTTATTTTGGGATTGTCTTCTTTTCCTTGTCTACTCCTCCTACTTATTATCTCATATTCTTCAGAGAATTATATTATTTTCTGGGCAGTGTCCACTAGGACTTTAAATGCATTGCCTATATCAACTTTATCTCCCCTTTTAGATCCCATTTGTTTTTTGATGTAGACCCCCCTCTAGCAATCTGCCATTGGTTGTCATTCTCTTGCCGATTTGAAACTAATTCACCTTCTGTTTCAATCTGGTCCATGAATCTTCCATAGCCATCTATCTTATCCACCTTTAGATCAATCTTCCTTACTATTCTCCATTCCTGTTTTGGCTTCTGATTATTGGTCCTCTACTGCCCCTCTTCTCTATGTTGCTGATGTTGTTCATTACATGAGTGGCCAAGTTGACAATATACTTGGCAATATTGTAGCTTCCAGATATACTGCACAATCTGTTCAATCATTTTCCCAGTTGGATCATAGAGCTTTATTGATTATGTTAGCGGCCTTGTAATGTCCATCTCAATTAGTACTCTTGCATAAGAGACCTGTCAGTCATAGTAGTATACATACATTAGCATATAAAGATTTACCTAGCCCACTCCCAATCTTACTTAGAGCCTTATTACTCCAGTAACTAAGTGATATTTTAGGGAACTTAACCCATAATGGTATAGCTATGAGATTCTCATCCCCAAAATCAAACCCCTCTTCATATGGTCATATGATAATTGATCTATTATTCAATGTGTATGGGCCATTCATTATAATATCATCCCTTTCTTCATTACCGTTCATTAAAACAATAAAATAACCGTCACTGTGAAACTATACCTTTGGCTTTCTGATTTTTCCCCATTGTTGAGCTATGAAATGCTCAATTGCTCCAATTATTGGGATGCTTCCTATTACATATAGAATTAAGGCTCTATTCCATTTATGTTGTTCCTCCGCTATGTCATCTTCCAGCAATTGCACTACTATTTCACCATCGTGTATCACTGTGAGATATATGATCGATTCATTCCTTTAGCTGCAAGTTTATTCTCACTAAACAATCCAGCCCATGACCTTTCTCCAACTCCCTGCGTTTGCTTCTACTGCATAGTCTTCTCATTTCCTTGTGTTTTATTAGTCTGTTCCATGGTTGTCTCTAGAGTTACCATTCCACTGCTTGGAGTTTTACTCGTACTAGCTTCTTTAGCTCCGATCTTCCTTGCATGTGTGTTTTTTGTTCCAAAACTCATCATTGATGTCACACTGTTTACTGTCTTCGGTGGCATTGCCAATTTCAGTTGAGCACTACTCAGATCTGACCAATTTAGTTCACTGTTACTTTCTAGATCTGGATCGTCTTCCTCATTCGCTTTCCCTTTGGCTTTTGATAATTGCTTTCTTTGTTCCTTAACATTGCCATTAGAATTTTCTAGTATTCTTCCTAGGTCGTCCTCTTCCTCCCATTTTCCAACGAGGCGCAGGTTAGAAACACTTAACGTGTGCCGAGATTCAATAGAAGACCATTCCCTACCTAGTTAAGCTTTTTAGTGTCACTTGACTTTAACTATTATACAGAAAACACTATGATAAATAAAGGAACAAGAATTGGCAAAACAAAGGAACAAAGAAGTGGGGTTATAATAACATTAGGAAGAAACGAAACAAAAAAGCAGATAAAACCTATACTTTTTACGTTGGAATTGGAAGCGGTAGAAGTTATGGAAAAAAGGGACTAATAAAATTATGGAGTAATAAGTTAGGGCATAACTGGAATGAAAAATAGGAAAAAATCTCACCACACCAAATCTGTTATTTCAAAAATGAGACTTTTTATTGTTAAAAAAAATGGATGTAACAATACAATACAAACAATTTTAATGAAACAATCAAATTAAATATTATTTTGGGAGAACAATACAATACGATACAATGGATAACAACCATCCAAACAAGCTGTAAAGTGAGTTGCAAGTACACATAAATACAATTCACACACATACATTCTAACTAAGTAGCATGCATTTAATGTTGCAAAGTTCAACATCCAACTCCAAATAAGTTCTCGAAATCGTCATTAAAAAAATGCTCGATCTTCTAATCTAATCTTTGAATTTGTAATTATGGCTCAAACAATAGTTCAAAGAATTAAATCAATTTGCGCAGTGAAAATTAGATTTATAAAGTAATTCACCATTTTTGAACAATCTTAAATAAATGAGATTAAATTTCGAATATTGCTTTGTGAGAAATTTGGAGTGTGTATTGCCTAGACTTGTTATCACGACCCCAAATACTCTGGTCATGATGATGCCTATCACAGTACTAGGCGAGCCAACAAAATATTTACCATAACAAAATCTTTTATAAAAATCATTTTTTAGTATCGAATAAATCTCAAATTTGTCATATGAAATAGATGCATAAAACAGAATATGCAAAAAAATAGAACAAAATACCAACATAGCCCAACAAATCCTATCACTGGTCAAGAGCCTCTAAAAACAACTCAAAAACTAACTGAATAACACATCATAAGTCTGAAATAAGAGAATACTAGGATAGGAAGGAGGAAATTAGAGGTGTGAACGCCGTGCAACTACCTTGCGATCGACATACTCTAAGAGTGTTGGAAGCTCTCACTCTGATGCACGAGCACCTAGATCTGCACACAAGGTGCATGGAATAATGTGAGTACGTCAACTCAGTAAGTAACTAAAGTACATAAAGTTTGAGTACAAGGACGAGCATTTAAAAATTATATATTAGGAAATCTCAACAGAAATATCAAGTCCAAAGTTGCAGTTCAATAATCAATTTAACTCGTAAAAACTCAAGTCTCAGTTAAAAATCCTTTGAAACATTTATTCAACAATTTCAGTAGAGTTTCGGTAAATAAGAAGAGTGAAAGCAGAGAAAATGTCACGACCCGGATTTTTCCCCAACATCGGGATCGTGATGGCGCCTACTCGTGGTAGCTAGGCAAGCCACCGTATTCATACTATCCCGTTTTTAACACAATTTTAATTAAATAAATGCGGAATACTTTATCGAAATAGAAATAACTAATTACATGATGAAAATCATACCGAAATCCTCTACCCAAGACGTGGAGTCACCAACTCACGAACTACTACCGAATACTACACATAAGAATTTGAAAGAAATATAACATAATTCCGTTTGTCTTGGAACAAAGAGACTCCACTAATAACATAAATAAAGAG
>JASVEL010011520.1:0-12600 GCA_032618575.1 Nicotiana noctiflora | reverse complement strand
CCTAAATTCTTTAAAACATTCCGAATTACACATTCGATGAAAAACCCAACCAAACCACGTCCGAATGACCTGAAATTTTGCAGGCACATCCAAAATCACCTAACGGAGCTACTGCAACTGTCGGAACTCCATTCCGACTCCGGATCAAAATCTCACCTACCGTTCGGATTTCGCCAAAATTCAACCTTAGCCAATTCAAGCCTATTTCTACACCGGCCTCCAAATTCAATTCCGATCGCTCCCCTAAGTCACAAATCACCTCCCGGAACTAACCGAATCATCAGAATCCGATTCCGAGCCCTCTAACGAAATAGTCAACTCAGGGTTGACTTTCCTTATTCAAGTCTCCTCCAAAAAGGCTATATGCCTCATTTTCAATCCAATTCACTCCTAACTCACCCGATAGACTCTAACACTGATATAAAATCATAAAACATGCATTTACAACATAACGGGGTGGAAATTCTCGTGACGACGGGCCGGGTCGTCACATGTATTATCCAAATTTATTTTAAAAAAATAAAAATATTATTATAAAAGCACGAATATAATATTAATAAAGGAAAATAGTCATGAAATATTAAGTAGAAGAACTCATAGGGAGAGAACATAACTAAAATAGCCCCTTTATTTTACTACAAGACCTTCTATGTTAATTTTTTAATATGTAATATTTTAAAATTAATAAATTATGTCTATTAAAGTCTTATTTAAAATATGTAAGAAGGTTTAATAAAATCAATTTCATAAGAATCCTCCATATTTGCAGTACCACTTCATAATATCCAATATCAAGATATTAAATGGACTGTATAAAGCGTTAAAATTGTGAAAAAATATATGCATAATATATTTTTATATTATATTTGAAATTTTATATTATATTTGAATTATTTTCCTACTCAAATAATATATTTTTAATCAATATTTCATGTAATATTGAAAAATATACCCAATTATAAAATAATAATTAAGAAAATATTTAAAATATAAATGCGTGAGAAAGAAAAGAAAAATAGTTGGTAAGAGTCAAATACTACTAATGATTGTGCAAACATAAATATATAAAAATGAAATATCATATCGATATTTTTACTCTTTAAAAAGAAAATTTATGGCGGATAAAATTATAAGTCACTTCAAAACAAGATATGAACTAATATTAAGACTCTGAATCAACATAAAATAAATAATTTTTTGTAAATCTTTCCGTTATTATTTAGCAAGAGAATTCAATTCAATTATTCTTTAAATTCATTATATGAGTAATATTATTTTTCAAGTTAAGAAAAAACTTAGGTTACATAAATTTATTCTATTAAAAGAGCTTTAGAGATTAAAAAAATTAGAACATAAAGTAAAAATATTTTTATAGTATTAAGAAATCAAACGGTCATACAAACGTCCGTTGAATCACTATCAAAGCTAAGTAATAAACGAATGGTGTACTAACAATGATATTATTATTAAGAGAATTTTTCACAAAAGACATTCATTAAGACTTAATTAGCAATAAATAGAAACCCTTTCCTATATTACGTGATATAGATATGTTTTACGTTATTTTATGATGTATATAGTGTATTAAACGAATTGTATTCAATAATACAACATGAAATGACGCCGCACAAATAGGGATTCATGTAAATCATGATCTGTATTTAGGTGTATTAAGCTGTATTAAGCGGGATAAAAGTAACGTTTCAGCGCAAATCATAGGAAGGTGAATATGTATTTAGGTGTATTAAGCTGTATTAAGCGGCGTCATTTCACAAAAAACGGGAGTTATATCATAAATTGGTGAGAGAAAAATATTTTGTACCATCTAATAAGGCTTAAATATAGGAAAGTATTAAATTTAAATTTTTTGCTACAAAATAAAAAGGTTATTATATTATGTAAAATTTTAAAAAGGTATTTATATGTTATAAATAGGGTACTAACCTATTCTATAGGTGGTAAAATTTCTTATTATTAAACCACTCACCTTAGATTTGATATACCTCTTCAAACAACCGAAATAACCAACGCAAATATATCAAAGTAGAGTAATGATACATATAAGAAAAGTAAAATTGATAATATAGGATAAAGCACTTACGACTAATTGTCAGATGAAAAACAAATAGGCTGAAGTTTTTTTAATAAAAATGAATTGTGCGGTAAAAAATTAATGATTTGGAAGGTGATTTTTGTCAAGTACTATCTATCAATTGTTACAAAATCGATGAAACCAGAGACTGTAAAAAATAGCTTGCCAAAGTTATACTTATGACCTCAAATGAAAAAGATTCAACTGACAAGAAATATAAAGTAAGAACATATCAATTATTCAGTAACTTCTTGCTTTGCGTCAAAAATGAAGAAGAACGTCTAATAAAATAGATTTGGTTCTTCAAAAAATACTTGGTTATCAATCCCAATTTTAATTGTAGTGCATTTAATAAGGAAAGTATTTATACCAATAGATTAAATACAATTTGTGCTAATTGCATGATAGAAATTAAAAGGACATGGTAGCTAACAAAAATAAATATATTGATCAACTAAATAAAAGGTTGATTGCGAAAGTTTATGGTAAAAGAAAAGATATTTTTTAGTTTGTGACTCAGAGATACTAATAATTACTATCCAGAAGAATACTTAAATACTTTAACACCAAATAGCCTTTTACTACACAAGTTTGTTGTTAAGTTTATTTTTTCTTATGTATGTTAATGTCACCATATATGTAATAGACTAAGTTAAAATTGATCTTCCATTTCATATAGATTGATTTTGAAGAAAACTGAGGTTGTCATGCTACTGAATAACTTATGTAATAGTGTATAGATGGTATATAGAAGTTTGATAATAATGTCATACATGCAAAAATTATGATACTGGTTAATATACTTCTAAGTATATTTTTTTCCCCGAATTCAACTTTCGTCTTCTGAAACTAAATAATATACTTTTAAATTTGTGTAAAAATAATTTCGTTATGTTTATGTTTTGTAATTATAATAAATAAATAAGGATAAATTTTCTAAATATTAGAATATATTTATCGCAATATATTTTCTTGCACGGACAATCATATATTGCTCATTCAAGAAGAATATCAATATTGACATCAAGCGTTTTGATTATGACAGAGCAACCAAAGCATTAGAAGTAAACATACACAAAAAATATCATCTACAAAGAAGTTTTTGATAAGACACTATCAAATTAACTACTTTTAACTATAGTTATCTAACTAACATGACTAAATTGATTACTTGTGTACATTTAGATAATGTCATTTTATTTTGAATTCACGTATTATATTAATGTAATAATATTTTTCAAATTTCAAATGATTTAAATGGTTAAACCATCACATGTCATTATTAACGTGCAACACACGTTCATAGATACTAGTATAGTTAAATATATATATATATATATATATATATATATATATATGTATATATATTTGCGGCTGTCATTTTGAGAGCGGTAATAGAGTGACATTTTTTTCTTTAAAAAACCACACCACGTCACATTTATTCAGTGAAGTCTTGTTTGCTCGGTGACAATTTTAAATTTAACAATTTCGATAATCTTTCTACGCGCGATAAAACATTCAAATATAAATAGCTAATACAACTCAATGTGGAAAATCCCTTAGATCTTTGATACGTTGGAATTAGGAATTAAGATGACTTACTTTTATGCAGGAATTACGCTTATATTTATATTGGAACCAGTAAACTTATTCGTGCTTTTGTGCAGTAGTATAAGACAATATTGATAAATTCGAAAAGGATTTATTTTTATAAATTTAATTGAGATAGAAGATGTAAAAATAAGTTCTTAATACGCATACAAATATTAATTCCTTAAACTTGATTTAAGTCACAAACATAAATATTTTTAAAGTCATGTAAGGGTATGATTATATAAGAACTACACATATCCGTGCATATGTCAAGTTGATACATATTCAAAATCAATGAGCTTTTCGATTAAATCTGAACTATTAATACTTTTAGACATAATAAATGTCTTCGTCTAACATTTGTTTAACCTGTGCATATTTAAATATGATCTTATCAAATATTTTCGAAAGTTCCTCATGTGATCTACTTGTAAGCATGAAAACTTAGGTTGTTGTTCTCTTCTTACCTTTTTTTTTGTTTTTTTTTTTTGCTTTTCTTTCAATTTTCCTCTCTTTAATAATATTCTATAGCATTCTCTCAAAGAAAAAAGTCATCATTTATGGAGTATATGGATGGAGAGGCGATTTTGTTTAACAATTATTATCATCACTATAAAAAAGTGATAACATAAAGGTATTATAGTAGAATGTTATTTTCTTTTTAATGTTATCTTTGGTTTATTTTAGTTCCTCTAGGGTACTAATATCTATAGTTTTTCACCTTCTTATTCTTGGAATCAACGATATGATTATGTTCATATAATATTCTATAATTTCTGCTTTGTTATTCCATGAAATACCTTTTATTTTCTAGAAAAGCTTAAAAATGCACGGTTACTCTAAATAACTTGTAGCAACATGCATTCCGTCAGTCCCTTCAAATGGAGAGGGGATGTAACGACCCAACCGATCGTTTTGAGCTACAGCGCTTCATTCAGTAGTTTGAGGCCATGAGCAGCTTCATCTCACGTATATTGACTTGTGTGTATGGTCAGAATTAAAATTCAAGAAGTTTGGAGTCAAATCTAAATGGAAATTCTCCTTTTGAAAGCTTAAAGTTGAAGAAATGAAATAGGATTGGAATTTTGAGTAAATGATCTTGGAATTGGGATCTGAAAGTTCCAGCATGCTCGTATGATGATTTTGAACTTGGGCGTATGTCCAGATTTGGTTTTTGATAACCCGTGAGCATTTCGGCGTATATGGTGGAAGTTAGTATTTTAGAAGAATTTCATAAATTTGGGTTGGAAGGCATTTTACAGTTATAGATGTCCATTTGGGATTCCGAGACTGGGAATAGATCCGTACGGTGATTTTGGAGCTGGGAACGCGATCGGAAGTGAATTCGGATGTCCGGAGGTCATTTTGAAGTGATTTGGCTAAATATAGGAATTTGAAGGTTTATGAGAAAATTCGACCGGAAGTGAAAATTTTGGTATCGGGGTCGGAATGCGATTATGAAAGTTGGTGCAAGTCCGTAATATCGAATTTGACTTGTGTGCAAACTTTGAGTCAATTCGGATCGATTTTGGTAGGAAATGGGACAATTAATCTCTTTAAGGAAAGCTTAAGTTGGAAAAGTCAACCCAATGTTGACTTATGAGTTAGAGGGCTCGGAACTGAATTCCGATGATTCGGTTAGTTTCGGGGGATGATTTAAGACTTAGGAGCGCAATCGGATGTAATTTTGGAGATCCGGTGAAGAAGTTAGCCTATTTTGGCGAAGTTGGAATTTTGGCGGAATCCGATCGATAGGTGATATTTTGATCCGGGAGTCGGAATGGAATTCCGACAGTTGCAGTAGCTTCCTTAGGGGATTTTGGATATGTTTGCAAATTTTCAGGTCATTCGGACATCGTTTGGTCGGGTTTTTGATCGAATGTGAATTTTGAAAGTTTAAGTTTAAGTTTGAATCGAATTCTAGGATTTTGGTGGTTTTTGATGTTTAAGGCAGCATTTTTATGATCCGAGCAAGTTTGAATGAAGTATTAGGTTGAGTTTGAGTT
Source organism: Nicotiana noctiflora (assembly GCA_032618575.1). Taxonomy (NCBI): domain Eukaryota; kingdom Viridiplantae; phylum Streptophyta; class Magnoliopsida; order Solanales; family Solanaceae; genus Nicotiana; species Nicotiana noctiflora. The sequence goes on along the minus strand of JASVEL010011520.1, from coordinate 6,909 downwards.
TTTCGTTGTGGTCCCGAGGGTCTCGGGTGTGTTTCGGATGCCCAACGGGTCATTTTTGGAAGATTTTTGCCGTTTTGAACATAAATGTAATGATCCAAAGGTCTATTTTTAGTTCTAGAGATCCAAATTTGATTTCGAGAGTTCGAGAATTTAAATAATGAATTATAGGACTGATCCGGAAATTTTGGTTTAATTTCATCAAGTCGCGATTGGGTTTTTGACGCGAAATGTGATTTAATTGTTTAACGAGCGAAATTGATGTTTCACTGAGCAAATGAGATCCAAATTCAGTTTTGTTTGAACCACTGGATCCGTATCGAAATTACGGAGCCATAGAAAAAAGAATCATCAAATTCCGAGTTCGTATGACGGAGATAAAGCTATTTTAGTGAAAATAAAAGTTGCTGCAATTATTTTGGATAGCTGCTGCATTTATTTAGCCGCGTGAACAGTACCGGGCACGCGTGAACAGTGTCCCGCATGTGTGAACAGTGCTGGACGCATGAACAGTGCTGGACGCATGAACAGTAATCGGGAATTTTTTTTTTTGGTATTTTAGCCACATCTTGAGTTCTAGAGCTCCAATTGAGGTGATTTCCGCGGGGTTGTTCTCGTCTCAACAAGGAGGTAAGTTTTATGGCCTAATTACGTTATTTTATCATGGAATCCTTGAGTATTTCACTGTTAATGGAAGATTAAAGGGGGATTTTAGCCCTAGGCCTAAACTATAGAAAATCATTGATTTGAATGGGCAAACGGAGTCCGATTTTGATAAATTTTATATGCACGGACTCGTGTTGAGATAAGGAACCCGAATATATAACTTTCGTAATTTTTCGAGAAGCGTACTGAATGTCGGGTTTTGACAACTTGTGGGTTTTGGTGTATTTTGAATTGTTTCGATTGGGTAATGCCCAATTGGCCTATTTTGATGTAATTCTATTAATTTTTATGAGATACTACACCTGTGGAGGTCGATATTCGTGGCAAGAGAGTTGTCTCTTAGTGGTTTTGTACCGGAGTCGAGGTAAGTGGCTTGTCTAACCTCGTGTGGGGGAACTTTCACCCCTAGGATATTATGTGATAATTTAAATGCCTTGTACGCGAGGTGACGGGCGTGTACATGCGCTGGTTGTTGTAACTCACTTTACTTGAATTGTTCAATTCGTGATATTCCTATTCTTAATTTATTAAATTGTGACATTCACCTGGTATTCGTTAGGGAAGCATGATTAGGTAGGATTTATCTGTCTAATTGCCTAATTGTCCTACTTGAACTTCTTGATAATTGTTGGCACTAGTCCTCGGTGGAGTTATAGTTAAGCATATTATATTTCTCTCTGTGTATTCCTTTACTTGTTGTGTTTGTGGACTGCGGGTACAATTCCCGGAGATCCCAGGGCTGTGGGTTCGATTCCCAGAGACACGGATTGCTATTGTTCGTGGACTGCGGGTTCAATTCCCGGAGATCCAAGGGCTGCGGGTTCGATTCCCGTAGACCCGAAGTTTATTGATATATTATTTGTAGGGACTGCGGGTTCGATTCCCGAGATCCTGAGTTATTTGTATGGATTGGGGGTTCGATTCCCGAGATCCTGAGTTATTGGTAGGGACTGCGGGTTCGATTCCCGAGATCCTGAGTTATTGGTAGGCACTGCGGGTTCGATTCCCGGAGATCCTAAGTTATTGATTATTTATTGAGACATGGGCTGCGGGTTCGATTCCCGGAGACCCGAGGTACTGTCAATGGGACTGTGGGTTCAATTCCCACAGGTCCTGGACTTGTTTTATTGAGTTGGTTATTTGTTGTTAGCTTAATTGTAGACGGTTGCGGAAATCATCTTATTGTTGATATTTCGGAAATTATTATCATTTAACCTGCTTATTATTGTTATCATCATTATATTATTGTTTCTCAGTAGGGCCCTGACCTTCCTCGTCACTACTCCATCGAGGTTAGGCTTGGCACTTACTGAGTACCGCCGTGGTGTACTCATGCTACTCTTCTGCACACTTTTGTTGTGCAGATCCAGGTACATCGGGACAGGCTCATACTAGGTGATTCAGCAGCATTTTGGAAGACCTCGAGGTATGATTTGCTACGTCCGCGGATCCGGAGGCCCTCCTTCTATTCTGATAGTATTAGTAGATGTTTTCCTTCATTTTGTTGTTAGATACTCTTCACACATAGAGCCACGGTTGTATACTCTCTTTTAGTCTGTGTTGCCCGTGGGATTCCGGGTCTTGGTAGTGTTTACACAGTGTGTTGACGGATGTATGTGCCAAGTGGCACGGATTACATATCTTTTTATGCTATCTTTCTGTTGTTTCTTATCTAAGTGTCCATAGCTTGTATATTCCGCAACGTGTTAGGCTTACCTAGTCGTGGGGACTGGGTGCCATCACGACATGTTCACAATTGGTGAACTAGGGTCATGACAAGTTGGTATCAGAGCTCTAGGTTCGTAGGAGTCACGGGACACAGACCGGTTACTTAGATTCTCGCTGATCGATACGGAGACGTCTGTATTTATCTACGAGGGGCTATGTAACTGTTTAGGAAACTCTTCAATTCTTTGAATTCCTTATCGTGCGCCATTTATTCAGTTGGAGCCTATGTCATATGTTCTTTTGCATCCACTCGTGTGTTGAAATTGCGCACTCGGTATCAAGTATGCGCCGACGGTTCGTGATGCTGCAGAGGGATTTCAAGGGAGTCAAGAATTTACTCAACCATTGTTACCGCGTGTCATCCATATCGATAATGCAAGAGAATTGAGAGGTCTTCAATTGTGCACATGGGGGTGCATTAGATTCTGACATTCCGTTGATAAGTACGGTCTTGAGAAGGTTTACTTTACTGCCAAATCGTCACAGCAATGGTAGAATCACAAGGTGGATGTAGATCTAAAGATAGTTGGTGGTAATAAAGACTATATAGTTCATATGAGATATCTATTTAGCGAAGGATTCAACCAGCAGAGATACTGGGGAAAATGAGTTTAACTGTCTTAAGAAGGACGTGTACCAAACGAATGCCTTTGGCTTGTTTTATGATGAAGACGTACGAATGTTAAGGGCTAGTATCATGGATTAGCAAGATGTATCTTAAGGCTTCGTGTCAAGTGAAAGGATTTCACTATCAACGATGTAATTATGGGTCATGTGTCGTATCATATTTGGCATGCGATGTATTTAGGTGCTATTCAAAAAGTTCTTGAAAACTTGCGGATGGGCAAGAGTTGAGGCTCGTATGGTATAATGTTGGGACTTTAGATGTCCCCGTGTCCCTAATAAACTCTGCATTTTATTATCAGGCAGGGAAATATTTGACAACGGCTACATGGTGCTTCGTAGGCGTGTGTGAATCATAGTATGTTTTAAGATATTGTTGGTAGAGAATGCTCGGTGCATGGAGCGAGAAGATGTTTGGTTGTATTGGGATGAGGTCATACCCTATGATGTTAGAGTGCTAATAGAGCACATGTGTTTATATTCGTTGGATCAAGTGAGTTGCAGTTGAATAATAGTATATGACTCGAGAGAATGGTTCTAATGTGTTCGAGAGTCGTGTAATAGTGGCTTTGGGCTAAGTGGGAGAGTCCCACCGCTTAAGATTGGGTTGCATGGTTAACTACCTATGTGAATTCTGGATATTAGCGTATTAATGGGTTATTTGCAGCTACGGAAAAAGACCATGAGTGGTAATTTAAGTATATGAATTGTTGAATGCATGTTATGGTTAGCCTTGCTGGCTCATGTTCGAACTTGAGGGAAAATTTATGATTTATGCCTCGTATAGGTGCAGGCTTCGCGGGAAGTGATTCCGCTGGGTGCTTTATCGAGAGGGTATTCATATGTTATTAAGAAATTCAATAGAGTTGGTTGCGTACTGGGGCAAGTTAGAACCGGATGGTTCTCAATAGCTGTCCTAGTGAATTCAAGAGGTAAAGTGTGGTGCCTGATAATTTTGTCATATAAGTACAGTTGAGGCTCAAGCCTTTAAAGCAACTTAGGAAGAAAGTACAAAAACAATCTATGATGTTTTGACTTGTGGTGTAGCATTTGAGAGGTGTAAAATGGTCGTCGTTCTTGAGATAGCATGGCCTCATGATTTCAGGTCATTCGGGGTGAGTGTGGTTGAAATAAGTTAGGTATTGAAGGGAGATATTTACATTATAGGGCAGTCCAGGATAAACTGGAAGAAAGTAGATTGATTAGCCAAAGTTGAGTTGGCATATTGGTGCCAATGATCGGTTCATGTAATGTGATCGAATTATGCATGTGATTTGTGGCGGTGCATTTGAGGCTTGTCGACCGCAGTGTTTGATGGTATTCTGAAGTATTCTTCTGTTAGGGCCTGTTATGAGTAGGCATATCTCGGAAAGGGTTATGGTGACTTGGACCACTACTTAGAGATTGGCATATACAACGGTTATGAGAACTCGCTTGTATGTTGCTATAGTTCTCCTAAAATGAGTTAAAAGGAAAGTCTTATGTGATGAAGTATTAGCCTATCGTCAGTTCTAGAGCTATGATGGAAATTGTGTGTATCGTATATCGGCACGTGGGGTGCAGTGAGTAGTATGAAATTTGAAGTAAGGACCAAGGTCACGGTTTGGTCAATAAATGTGATATAAAGAGCTCGGATGAGCAGGAAAGGAGTTTCAGTGTTTTGAGTAAGATGGGTATTAACATAAGTATCATTTGAGGTCGGTGTCCTATGAGAAAGGCTTTGCATCCCGGTTAGGGACTCCTGATCGCTTTTCAGTGTTAGTGCAGCCGGTGGGTTGAATGTGCAGGCCCGTTTAATTATTCGGAATATGGTAGGAGCTTGCCCCACAAGAAGATTGTATAGTTGTGACATGTAGTCACTTAATTGGTTAAAAATTTAAACCAGTATGAAGATTTTGGTGATATCATCCATTTGAGAATTTATGTCCGGAAGGAACTCTGCTTATTGGGTTATAGACCTGTGAAATACTATTGACTTAGCTTGGCACGACCAGGATAGACTTAAGGTCGGTGGATAGATTTAAATGTGGAAGTGAGCCTTGCATCAGGCCGTTTATGTTTCTTCCAGCAATGCGCCCTTTATGGAGGGATAGTCGCGGTGTTATTTTCGCGGTTAGTTAATTCATGTAAAGATATATTGCGCCGTATGAGTGTGAGACGGCTTGGTAAGTTCCTTATGTGTTGAGGTTCCGCTCAGCGGTGATGTTATATGAGCATGATGGCTCTCAAGACTCAGATAATATACCGCACATCAGTTGTGCTTGAGTTTGTAGCGTATAGCGCTATATGTTTCCTTGTGTCCGATATCATGCACCTTAGTGTGCTTATGATCGATATTTAGCATTTTGATGTGATGAGATATTCAGCTCGACGTATGGCTCCTTGTATGAGTTTTATACAGGGATCGGGTGGCACGCCGCCATGGTTATATTGTTTGGATCGGGTGGCACGCCGCCATGGTTATATTGTTTGGATCGGGTGGCACGCCGCCATGGGTATATTGTTGGGACCGGGTTGCACGCCGCAACAATATGATGTTTATTTCAGTGTCCATAATTGCTTTTATGTGTTTTGTTTCCTATTTTTCTGAGGAAGTCCATGTTAGTGTGAGAGTTGAATAGTTCTATCTAGTGTTCGCCTTCCTTTTGTATCACGTACGAATTAGTAGCCTATTGGCACATTGTGTCATCTTGCAGGACTTTTGATTATGTATGAGGTGGCTTATCGCCTGAGCAGTTCGTAATGGTTGAGGTGAGATCATTGAATTCGAGATCAGTGTAATCCGAGCATATGAAATAAATTAAGGGGCTAAGACCATTGTTTAGTTCAGAATGAGGTAATGGTTCTTGTCAAAAGTATAGACTGAATGATTTGTTGACTTGGCAACTAAATATGAATTCCGGCACATCTCTTCCGTCGTATCGGTGTTGTAAAAGCTAGAGCAAGACCTATGTAGGTCATGAGATGCAATGAGAGCATTAGATTTGTGGAATTTCGACTATTATATTTAAAGAATATTATTGTGGTCCCATGAGTAAAGTGATGCAAAGTGTGACTTCAGAAAAGTTATGCAGTCATGTATGGGTACAGCGTGTGAAGAATGATATGGTGGTCGTATGATGGAAACATGCTAGGCAGGAAATTCCGGATGTTGGAATTGAGTCTAATGGCTTATTTACTCGAATAAAGGAGTATATCTATAGAGTTATCGAGCTAATTTGCTCAAATGAGTTGTGGAAGCGCAGGAAGTTGCATGAGATGTTAAACCAGTGATTTCAGACTACTTCAGTGTAGTTCTCAGCACGTTCGAGGACGAACGTATGTTTAAGTGGGGGAGATTGTAACGACCCAACCGGCCGTTTTGAGCTACGGCGCTTCATTCAGTAGTTTGAGGCCATGAGCAGCTTCATCTCACGTATATTGACTTGTGTGTATGGTCAGAATTAAAATTCAAGAAGTTTGGAGTCAAATCTAAATGGAAATTCTCCTTTTGAAAGCTTAAAGTTGAAGAAATGAACTAGGATTGGAATTTTGAGTAAATGACCTCGGAATTGGGATCTGAAAGTTCCAGCATGCTCGTATGATGATTTTGAACTTGGGCGTATGTCCGTATTTGGTTTTTGATAACCCGTGAGCATTTCGGCGTATATGGTGGAAGTTAGTATTTTAGAAGAATTTCATAAATTTGGGTTGGAAGGCAGCTTACAGTTATAGATGTCCATTTGGGATTCCGAGATTGGGAATAGATCCGTACGGTGATTTTGGAGTTGGGAACGCGATCGGAAGTGAATTCGGATGTCCGGAGGTCATTTTGAAGTGATTTGGCTAAATATAGGAATTTGAAGGTTTATGAGAAAATTCGACCGGAAGTGAAAATTTTGGTATCGGGGTCGG
>JASVEL010011519.1:0-28275 GCA_032618575.1 Nicotiana noctiflora | reverse complement strand
CCTTACGTAGTCCAAAAATCATCACAAGCCCATCGGGTGATAGTAAGAACAATATTTTTAGCCCAAACGTCTTTAAAATATCATTTAAGTTTTAAAAATTAGAAAGAGTGGATGAATAGTAAAACAATAGAAATTATCAGGAATGAGTTCTAGTATTAAATCAAAATAGATAGGATAATATAAGTAAATAGACCCGAAGGGTTCAAATAAATTGCACTAGGCCCAAATATGACATTCAACCCAATTCATGATGGAAACAAATAATTCACAGTCAAATACGCGATAAAGTCATCAATCGGGATGGACTAAGTAACAATCCCCAATGGTGCTCTACCCGGCGCTCGTTATCCGGTGTGTAAGTCACCTCAACATAGCACTATGATGTGTAATTCGGGGTTTCAAACCCTCAAAACATCATTTACGATCATTACTCACCTCCAACCGGCTAAATCTCTTGCTCGCGACGCCTTTTCCCCTCGAATCGGCCTCCACGTGCATCGAATCTATCCAAAAATTAGAACGAATATGTCACGATAATCTAAGGGAACAAAGCCCAAGCAAAAAATACCAGCAATTCCAAAATTAGCAAAACCCGTGCCCCGGGCCCACTTCTTGAAACTCAAATTTTTTTAATCAACTGGTTCCTTATTTCCTCATGAGTTCGTACATACCAAAATTTCTCAAATTCGACCCCAATAGCTCTTCCAAATCCCCAAATCATCTTTCAAAATCGCAAGCCCTAGTCCTTCCATTTTAGCTTAAGTTTCATGATTTTCGAGCTGGATTTAACAATAGAAATGAGTTTTATGTTCATCAGTCCTACGTCCATTTTTTTCCCTTGAATCCATCTTTAATTTACTTAAAAAGATCTAAAAAGGTCAACAATGGAGTAAATGAGCCTCAAAATTGTGGATGAAATAACATAAAACATTTTGCCCAGGTCCGACCCCCCCTTCTTCGTGAACGCGACCAACCTCTCGCTCATGGCTTGAATCCCAGTTCAACTGTCGTTGAACATTCATTGATTAAGTTGAGTCGAGGGTGCATAGCCCGAGCCCTATTTCAACCGTAGTTGAATTGGGTGGTGAAGGCACATGACCTGAGTCCCAGTTCAGCTATTGCAGAACATTCATTGATTATTTTGAGTCAAGGGCGCGTAGCCCGAGTTCTTTTTCAACTATGGTTGAATTAATTCGGCGAAGGATCATGGCCTGAGTCCCAGTTCAACTATCATTGAACATTCGTTGATTATTTTGAGTCGAGGGCGTGTAGCGTGAGTTTCTGTTCAACTATGGTTGAATTAATTCGGCGAAGGCTCATGGCCTGAGTCCCAGTTCAACTGTTGTTGAACATTCATTGATTATTTTGAGTCGAGGGCGCGTAGCCCGACTTCTTTTTCAACTATGGTTGAATTAATTTGGTGAAGGCTCGTGGCCTGAGTCCCAAGTTAACTATCGTTGAACATTCGTTGATTATTTTGAGTCGAGGGCACGTAGCCCGAGTTCTTGTTTATCTATGGTTGAATAAATTCGGCGAAAGCTCATGGTCTGAGTCCAAGTTCAACTATCATTCAACATTCGTTGATTATTTTGAGTCGAGGGCGCGTAGCCCGAATTCTTGTTCAACTATGGTTGAATTAATTTGGCGAAATCTCATGGCCCGAGTCCCAGTTCAATTGTCATTGAAAATTCATTGATTAAATTGAGCCAAGGGCACGTAGCCCGAGCCCTATTTCAATAATAGTTAAATTGGTTGGCGAAGGGACATGGCCTGAGTCCTAGTTCAACTGTCGTTGAACATTCGTTGATTATGTTGAGTTTAGGGCGCGTAGTCCAAGTTCTTGTTTGACTATGGTTGAATTAATATGGCCTGAGTCCCAGTTCAACTGTCGTTGAACGTTCGTTGATTAAGTTGAGACGACAACGCGTAGCATGAGCTCAATTTCAACCATAGTTGAATTGATTGGTGAAGTGACTCGGCCTGAGTCCCAGTTCAACTGTTCTTGAACATTCATTGATTATTTTGAGTCAAGGGCATGTAGCCCGAGTTCTTGTTCAACTATGGTTGAATTAATTTGGCAAAGGTTCATGGCCTGAGTCCCAATTCAACTGTCGTTGAACCTTCATTGATTATTTTGAGTTGAGGGTGCGGAGCCCGAGTTCTTGTTCGACTATGGTTGAATTAATTTGGCGAAGGCTCATGGCCTGAGTCCCAGTTCAACTGTCGTCGAACATTCGTTGATTATTTTGAGTCGAGGGCACGTAGCCCGAGCTCAATTTCAACCGTAGTTGAATTCGTTGGCGAAAGCTCATGGCCTGAGTCCTAGTTCAACTGTTGCTGAACATTCGTTGATATTATTGAGTCGAGGGCGGGTAGCTCGAGTACTTGTTCAACTATGATTGATTAATTTGGCAAAGGCTCATGGCTTGAGTCCTAGTTCAACTGTCGTTGAACATTCGCTGATTATTTTGATTCTAGGGCACGTAGCCCGAGTACTTGTTCAACTATGGTTGACTAAATTCGGCGAAGGCTCATGGCCTGAGTCCCAGTTCAACTGTCGCTAAACATTCGTTGATTATTTTGAGTCGAATATGCGTGGCCCGAGTTCTTATTCAACTATAGTTGAATTAATTCGGTGAAGGCTCATGGCCTGAGTCTCAGTTCTACTGTCATTGAACATTCATTGATTATTTTGAGTCGAGGGCGCGTAGCCCGAGTTCTTGTTGAACTATAGTTGAATTTGTTTGGCGAAGTCTCATGGCCTGAGTCCTAGTTCAACTGTCGTTGAACATTCGTCGATTATTTTGAGTCAAGGGCGCATAGCCCGAGTTCTTCTTCAACTATGGTTGAATTAATTGGGCAAAGACTCATGGCTTGAGTCCCAGTTCAACTGTCGTTGAACATTCGTTGATTGAGTTGAGTCGAGGTCATGTAGCCCGAGCCCTATTTCAATAGTAGTTCAATTGGTTGGCGAAGGCACATGGCTTGAGGCTTAGTTCAGCTGTTGCTAAACATTCATTGATTATTTTGAGTCGAGGGCGCGTAGCCTGAGTTCTTGTTCAACTATGGTTGAATTAATTCAGCGAAGGCTCATGACCTGAGTCCCAGTTCAACTGTCATTGAACATTCGTTGATTATTTTAAGTCGAGACGCGTAGCTCGATTTCTTGTTCAACTATGGTTGAATTAATTCGGCAAAGGCTCATGGCCTGGGTCCCAGTTTAACTATCATTGAACATTTGTTGATTATTTTGAGTCGAGGGCACGTAGCTCAAGCTCTGGCTTGTGGACGAGAGGAATCAGACTTGCTCTGATTGGGTTATTTTTTCCTTTCTCGTTGTTTTTCCTTTGCTTCTGATTTCAGGAAGAGCTACGCGATCTTCCTAGGAAATCCCCACAGACGGCGCCAAAGTGTTTGACTGAAAATGTTACTGATCATTTATGAATTCAAAACAATCGATATAAATTGAGGGCCAATCATAGCATGTCGTAACACATCAAAAATCTAGTAAAGGAAAAGATAATGAAAATGTTCATATTGACAACAGAAAACATCGGTGATCTTTATTCATGATAATAGAGTAGTCTGCCTTTTCTATTGAGTTCTCACTCTGTATTTTACTCTATATTTCTAGAGCCCCTCATAGAGAGAGAGTGGAGCCCCTTTTTCTTGCTTCTCCCTTGGTATTTATTGACGTTGTTGTATGAGTTGACCTTTTGTGGCTGGGCCCACGTTAGGAGGTTATTTTAGACATAACAGATAGATCGTGACCTCAATAACCATTAAGACGGATACGAAAAGTACTCTTAGTTAAAAGTGATCATGGCACTTATTATTCTTGTGTTAGCCGAAAGGAACGATCAACCTTGACGACCGTTGTAGAATCGGATTATGACCCATACAACTCTAACAATGAAGCGTAGACTAAAGTAGTTATGCATATTAACATGAATCATATAGGTAAGGGATACCAGAAGTTTTAGCTTGAATTTCATTCATACAAATTCCCAAAGGATGAAGGAAGCAGAGATACAGATGTTGAGGTGCATGTGCGGGCACACTAGGATAGACAAGATTCAGACTAAAGATATTTGGAAGAAGGTGGGCGAGGCCCCTGTGGATAACAATATGCAAGAAGCGAAGCTTAGATGGTTCAGGCACGTGGAGAAGAAAATTCTAGATGCCCCGGTGAGGAGGTGTTAGCGGCCGAGAAGAGGTAGAGGGGGGCCTAGAAAGTATTAGGGAGAGGTGATAAGGCAGTACATGGTACGACTGCAGATTTTCGAGGACATGGCCCTTGATGAGGTCAAGCATTAGGGTTGTAGGTTATAGGGTAGTAGAGCTTTCCTTATTTCACACCAGGGGTGAGCCGAGGCTGGATTAGGGTTGATCTTAGATGGCTTGCAGTTTATGTTAAATCCACACTATCTTTGTTATTTATCTTTGTTCTGGATCTTATATTCTAGTTACTATTATTGCATGTCATTCGACTTTTGATTGTTATGCTTTGTTACTATTACGGTTTTGTGACTACCCGGCTCGTCGTCACATGAGTTACCACTCTGTTTTCCCTTTATTGTGTTAGTAAATGTTTCTATATCAGTATTAGAGTTGATCGGGTGTAATTTAATTGGTTCTGGTTGAAAATATGGCACATAGCCTCTTAGAAGGAAGCTTATTTTAGAAGAGTCAACTGAAAGTTGACTATGTGGTAGAGGGCTTGGATATGAATTCTGGTGGTTCGGATAGCTTCAGAAGAGGACTTTTGATTTAGGAGTGCGATCGGAATCGAGTTTGGAGGTCCAGTGTAGACATAGGCTTGAATTGGCAAAGTTAGAATTTTGGCGAATTCCGGTTGATAGGTGAGATTTAGATCCGGGGATCGGAGTAGAGTTCTGAGAGTTTTAGTAGCTTTGAAAGGTGATTTTGGATATGTCTGTAAATTTTCAGGTCATTCAGACGTCGTTTGGTCGAGTAGTGACGAGGAAAGGCCAGGGCCTTACTTGTTTTATCCAGTGTAGACATAGGCTTGAATTGGCAAAGTTAGAATTTTGGCGAATTCCGGTTGATAGGTGAGATTTAGATCCGGGGATCGGAGTAGAGTTCTGAGAGTTTTAGTAGCTTTGAAAGGTGATTTTGGATATGTCTGTAAATTTTCAGGTCATTCAGACGTCGTTTGGTCGAGTAGTGACGAGGAAAGGCCAGGGCCTTACTTGTTTTATATATATATATATATATATATATATATATATATATATATATATATATATATATATATATATATATATATATAAAACACAAGGTAGAAAAGTTTGAAATTTACAGTATAACTGAAATACTAACATTATATAAAGATGAAATCACAGAAAGAAATAACTAAGTACACAACAATAGGTGATCTCCCAGGATAATGTCGCATCCCAAACGTAAATGTACAGAGGATCTCATGGGATACCGTCATGTAGTCCAAATAGTAAATGTATGGGGGATCTCCCAAAATACTGATCCGTAGTTTCAAAATATATATCCAGCACAGAGGGATCTCCCGGAATACCGTCCCATAGTCCCAAAGTAAATATTCAAGGTGATCTCCCAGACTTCCATTCTGTAGTCCCAAAATAAATATATAACAACATCAACTAGGAAATTTAAAGTTCTATAAAAGCTCATATAAAAAAATAGGTAATTCTACCCTAAACATGCTATACATAATTCAAGAAATACAGTTATGAGAGTTAAATCATGTAAGCATGCTTTCCTATGATAAATTGGAAGTTTCAAATACAAGTATTACTCAATTAAAGGAAAATCACAGATATTTACTTAATAAAAACGTCAATAATTAGTATGTGTACGCACTCGTCAGCTCACGTACATGATATTCATATAACAATAGTACCAAAATCCTAAGTAGAGTTTTCCGTGCAAGGTTAGGCAACCAATTTACCTCGAACCAAGCTCAATCAATGTGAAATTACGCTTTTGCCACGAGTATCCAACTCCGAGTGGCCCAAATTTAATCAAATCAATTACGAGGTAAATATAAATACAAACAAGTAATTTAGCTGTTGAAATCAAAGGCATGTCAAGAAAATAGAAATGGCCCAAAAATCCTTCACGGACCCACATCTCGGAATCGGGTAAAAATTTGAAATTATGTACACGCATTCACTCACGAGTTCACTCATACAAAAATTATCCCGATCCGACATCAAATTCTTATTGAAAATCAAATTTTCCATTGGGAAACTTTTTCCCCCATTTCAAAACTTCTACCCTCAAAATCCTTAGTTAGATGAGAAAAATAATAATATATTACTAGAATTCTCCTTCAAAATCTCTCTAGAAAACGCCTTCTACCGAGCTCTAAATTATTATTTTTGAATTTATGAACTCAAACCCTTGATCACTATTTTCTACCCAATGATTTTCGCTTCTCCGAGAGGTCCATCTCACCTGCTGTCCCGCTTCTACGGGTGGGGTTCCGCATTTGCACATTATCATTAAGCCTCCAGATACCGCACCTGTGCTCATTTACTCACATATGCACTTCTGCTTTTTGCAATCCTTGAGCCGCATTTGCGACCAAATACCCTTATGCCTTATACCGCATCTGCACTTGCCAAACCGCTTCTACAGCGCCACAGTTGCAATCTAAGCTCCTCAGGTGCAAAACCAACAGGTTCAGCACATCAGAAATTTGCCTAAATCCAAATTCAATTATGTTAAGCATTCGAAACTCACGTGAAGTCCCCGGGACCTCAACCAAACATGCCGATCAATCCTAAAACATCATTCGAACTTTGACAAATACTCAAATCATATCAAACAATGCTAAAACGATGAATCACACTCCAATCCAAGCCTAAAGAAGTTGAAATCTCAAATATTGTACAACTGATTCTGAAACCAACCTAACCATCTCCGATTGACCCAAAATTTTGCACACAAATTACATTCCTCACTAAAAAACTATCCCAAATTTTGGAATCAAATTCCGATCCTCCTATCATAATTTCACTATCGATGAGAAAATGTCAAAATTTCAATTTTCGGCATTTCAAACCTAAATAAGCTACATACCTCCAAAACACAATCCAAACATTCCCTTAAGTCCGAAATCACCCGATGGAGCTAACAGAATGGAAGGAATTTAATTCCAAAGCCGTATTTACATTGTTCCGATTATGGTCCAAATTAGAAAAATTAAGCCTCGATTAGGGACTGTGTCCTAAAACACTCCAAGACACAAAATGAATCATCTCGACAACTCCCAATAGTAGAAATAAACATGGGGGAAGTAGTTAATAGGGAATCGGGCAAAAATTTTAAAAATTACTGGTCGGGCCATTACATCCCGCCCCTCTTAAAACATTCGTTCATCATAGAAAGAGCATAGAGACATACCTAAAGTGGTTATAATATGAAGGTAATGGCTGTGCGTATCCCACTCGGTCTCCCAAGTCGCTTCCTCAACAAGCTGACCACACCACTGAACCTTTACTAATGCTATGCTCTTTGAGCTTAGCTTTCGAACCTACCTGTCCACTATAGCCACTGGCTCATTAACATAAGATAGATCCTTTTCCAACTTGGTTGAATCGAAATACAACATGTGCGACGGATCATCGTGATACCTCCGGAGCATTGAAACATGAAATACCGAATGAACTCTTGTTAAGTTGGAAGGTAAGGTAAGCTCATAAGCAACCTCCCCAACACGTCACAACACCTCAAAGGGACCAATATGAGTACCCAACTCATATTGTACGATCCTCCAGAACCGTGATGTGAATTGAGTACCTCTATCTAAAATGATAGAAACATAATACTATGCAAACCAATAATCTCTCGGATGTAAATCTTAGCCAACCACTCTCAATAATAGGTAGTACACACATGAATGAAGTGCATAGACTTGGCCAGCCGATCCACAATTACCCAAATTGCATTGAATTCCTCAAAGCCCGTGGAAGTCCAACTATGAAGTCCATGTTGATCCGCTCCCACTTCCACTCTGAAATCTCTATCTGCTGAATCAAGCCACCCGGTCACTAATGTTCATACTTCTCTTTCTGACAATTGAGGCACCGAGCTACAAACCCAACTATATCTATCTTCATCGTCCTCCACCAATAGTGCTGCCTCAAATCCTGATACATCTCAAAGGCACCCAGATGGATGGAATGTTGTGAGCTATGGGCCTCCTCCAAAATCAACTCCAGAAGTCCATAAACATTGGGTACACTTATCTGACCTTGCATTCTTAATACACTGTCATCACCAATGGTCACATCTATGGCATCATTATACAGAACCTTGTCCTTGAGAACAAGGAAATAAGGGTCATCATACTGACACTTTTCGATACAACCAAACTAGAAAGATCGACAAACCACACAGGAAAGGACCCGAGTGGGCTCAAAAATATTATATCTCATAACTTGTCTAGCTAAGGCCGGAACGCACATCGCCATGGGCCTCTTCGCTACTACTAGAAAAAGAAAACTCCCCAAACATTCCGCCAGGCGACTCATAGCATCGTCCACCACATTGGCCTTGCCCGGGTGATACAAGATAGTCATATCATAGTCCTTCAACAGATGTAACCACCTCTTCTGACACAAATTAACGTTCTTCTTCTTGAACAAATGCTACAAACTCAAGTGATCAGTATAGATCTCACAAGGAACACCGTAAAAATACTGACGCAAGATCTCCAAAGCGTGGAAAATAGCAACTAACACGAGATCATGGGCAAGTTAATTCATCTCATGAACCTTGAGTTTTTTGGACGTGTAGGTAATCACCCTACCGTCCTGCATCCATACCGCTCCAAGGTCAATCCTCAAGGCATCACATTAGACAGTATCAAACCCCAAACCTGTAGGAATATCAATCTGGAGCTGTAGTAAAAGTTATCACGAGCTTCTAAAAGATCCGCTCACATTCCTCCGTCCATCTGAATAGAGCACCAATCTAGGTCAACCTAGACATATGTGCTGCAATACATGAAAATACATCATCAAATCGACATTAATAACCGGCCAAGCCAAGAAAAATATGGATATCTATAGTTGAGGATGGTCTCGGCCAACTCAACACTGCTTCCACTTTCTTTGGATCAACCTTGATCTCGTCGATCGATATTACGAGGCCCAAGAATTCTAATGAATCCAAGCAGAATTCATATTTTGAGTACTTCGCATATAATTTCTCTTCTCTCAAGGTCTAAAGCAGTGTCCTCAAGTGCTGCTCTCAATCTACCTGACTCCCAGAGTATACCATAATGTCATCAATAAAGATAATGATGAATAAGTGAGGATATGGCCGAAATACACTGTGCATAAAATGCATAAGTGTTATTGAGGCATTGGTCAGCCCAAATGACATAAGAGGAACTCGTAATGACCATACCGAGTTAAGTCAGTCTTCGGGATATGTGACTCCCGAAACATCAACTTATGATAACCTAAATGCAAGTCAATCTTAGAAAACACTTGAGCTCCTTGTAACTGATCAAACATATCACTAATATGAGGAAAAGGATACAGGTTCTTCACTATAACATTGTTCAACCAGCGATAATCAATGTATAGATGCATACAACCATCCCTTTTCTTCACAAACAAGAGAGGAGCACCCCAAGTTGGCACAACGGGTCGAATAAAGCCCTTATCAAACAATTTCTTTGACTATTCCTTCAACTCCTTCAACATAGGAGAAGCCATACGGTGAGGAGGAATAGAAATGGGATGAGTTCCCAGCAACAACTTAATGCCAAAATCAATATCTCTATTGGGTGGCATGCCCGAAGGATCAGATAGGAACACATTGGATAAATCCCGCACTACTGGGACTAAATCAATTGTAGGGGTATCAATACTGACATCTCTCACATAAGCTATATAAATGTCACACCCCTTCTCAACCATTCACTGAGCTTTATTAAAATAAATAACTCTACCGGGAATGTGATCTAAGGTACCCCCTCCACTCTACTCGTGGTACACCTGGCATAGCTAGCATTACAGTCTTAGCATGATAATCAAGAATAGCATAATGGGGCAACAAGTAGTCCATGCCCAAGATTACGCCAACATTTTACCATGCCGAGCAACAACAAATTGACTCTTGTCTCAAAATTACTAAGAGCAATCAAACATGACCAATAGATGTTGTCCACAACAAATAATCTCCCACGGGAGTAGAAACATAAATAGCAGAACTCAAAGAATCCCAAGATATGCCCAAATTTGGGGCAAAATACGAGGACACATAAGAATAAGTGGAAATATATGAATCTTTATCATAGGCTGAAACAATAACTGTAATGATAGAATCAGAGGCAACAACCTGAGCACGGGTAGGAACGGCATAGTATCAGGCATAGCCTTCATCTCTAGGGAGACTTCTACTTCCTCGACCTCTACCTCTAGTTGGCTGAGTAGGTGGGGTAGAAATTCTTAATGTGATCAAAGCCTGGGAACACTGCGGAGCTTGCTATGGATGAGCATTCTATGTAGGTACTCGCTTCCTAATTGCAGGGCAATCCCTCACCATATGGCATATGTCCTCTCACTCAAAAAAGCTCTTGGAGGACGTGGGGGATATAACTGGCTTAGTCCAGGTCTGTTGGACTAATAACTGAAAGCACCACGCGTAAGAGGCACACTAGATACTGGAGGTGCATAATAAGTCTCCTGATGTCTAGGATGAGTTGAATACTGCTGGCTGCTAGAAGGGCTGAATGAACGGGGAGACACTTATAACCCCTACCATAATGAACTGCAACTAGAGCACGAGCACCAAAATAATGGCGCGGCTCTCAACATATCTTTGCCTCTCTCTCCTCTCTATCCCAAACATGCATCCCTCTACTCTCCTAGCAATGCTCACTACCTGCTGACAAGCAATATCCATTTCTTACTATCGGGGCATGCTATATCTGATGCTAGGAATAAGCCCTTCAATAAATCTGCAAACTCTCTCACGAACCGTAGAAACGAAGGGGTGCGTGCCTAGCCAAGTCACTAAAACAGACAACATACTCCAAAACAGTAATAGAACCCTTGCGCAAATGCTAAAACTCGGTGCGCCATGCGTCCTTGAGACTATGAGGGACATACTCCCTCAAAAAGATATCTAAAAACTAAGTCCATGACAGGGAAGATGCCTCTGTTGGGCTGTGCAACTTAAAAGTATGCCACCATTGATATGCTGCTCCTTGAAGCTAGAAGGTAGTGAAATAACCCCACTCGACCCTAATATCCCATAGTGCGGAGGATATGATGTCACTCCTCCTGAAATCCCTGAGCATCCTATGATGCAACCACTGAATGTCGGAGGTTGATACTTCTTTAACCTCTCTAGCTGCCAGTGCCATCTTCTAAAGCTATTTCCCTATCCTCAGTCAGAATTGGGGCTACAGGTGGTACCGGTTTAGCCTTAGGGATCTGATGAACCTAAACTCGTTACTCTCGGGTACGTGCTGCGGGAGTCTATACTCCCCCCTGCCTGATATGTAGCTGCAGCAAAGGGAATTAACCCTGCTTAAACTAGTGCGGTGTACATGCTCATGAATTGTGCAAGGTTCTACTAGAGAGCAAGATTAGTAGTAGTAGTAGTAGGCATATCAGGTGCTTGGGCACCGGCTAGAGCTACTAGTGGCTCGTCTGTAGTAGCTCGTGCGGGTGCTCTGGCTGCACTACGTACGCATCCTCGGACTCTACCGCAGCCCCAACCTATGGCGGCTCTAGTAGGGAGCGTTCATATCTGATCATCTCTGGTAGCACATGCCTGCACCATCTATGAGAGATTAGAAGATAGAGGTTTAGAAATTTTATATAAATAATCTCGTACGACAAGGAATCAAATAGAGTGGAATTTTCTTAGAAGTTACATAGCCTCTCGAAGATAAGTATAGACGTCTACGCACCGATCCACAAGACTCTAATAAACTGTTTTGTGATTCATGACTTCTATGAACCTATAGCTTTTATACCAACTAGTCATGACCCAAGTTCTGTCTCCATGAACTATCATGACGGCACCTAATCTCTACGACTAGGTAAGCCAATTAAATAATGGAAAAAATTAAAAGTACAAATCTAGAAAAATAATAGGTGAATATAAATGAAGAGTGTCGCTCGGCATATACAATAACACTATCTCAAACTGAATATAGCCCTCCCAAAACCCACAATCACATGAATCACAAGCTAAAGAAATACGTAGTTTTCTAACTCCAGAAGTCTAAGGAAAAATAAATACAAGAAGTCTATAACTAAAAGGGGGAATTGAGATGGACTTCTAGGTCTGCAGATGCGGCACATATACCTTGAAGTCTCTATATCGCCTCTCCTCATGGATGGTGTGGCTGAGCAAAAGAAACTAGAATTGCACACAAAAATCATGTGTAGGAAATGTCGTGAGTACACAACAATGCTATCCAGTAAGTGCCATGCCTAACCTCGATCGAGTAGTGATGAGGAAAGGTCAGCGACCTACTAAATTTACATAAAACAAGGTAGAATAGTAAGGAGTTTACTGTATAATTAAAATAATAACAGTCAATAAAGATGAAATCACAATAAGAAATAACTTAGTAAAGAGAAAGCAACATGGGATACCCCGAGAAAATACACTGTAGTCCCTAACTTAAATGTGCAGAGGATCTCCAGGGATACTGTCCCGTAGTCCAAATCGTGAATGTGTAGGGGATCTCCCGGAATACCGTTCCTTAGTCACAAAATAAATACTAGTACCAGGGGATCTCCAGGGATACCGCCCCATAGTCCCAAAGTAAACATGCATGGGGATCTTTCGGAAATCTATTATGTAGTCCCAAAGTAAATACACAACAGTATCAACAAGGAAATTTACAAATCTACACAAACTCATATCAAGAAAATAGGTAATTCTACCATAAACATGCTACAGAAAATTCAAGTAAAATAGATACAAGAATTAAGATAATTAAGTCACGTAAGCATGCTTTCCTAAGCTAAATAGGAGGTTTCAAAAAAAGGTATTGCTCAATTAAAGGAAAAACACATATATTTACTGAATAAAAATGGGATTTTCAATAATTAGCACATTTACACACTCGTCACCTCACGTACACGATATTTATATAACAACAGTACCAAATTTCAAAGGGGAGTTCTCTCGTGCAAGGTTAGGCAATCCACTTACCTCAAACCAAGCTCAATCAATCTGAAATCACGCTCTTTCCACGAGTATCCAATTCCGAGTGGCCCAATTCTCATAAAATCAATTTCATAACATAAATATAACTACAAACTACTAATTTAGATAATTAAATCGAAACTAAGGCAAGAAAATAGAAAATGCCCAAAATTCCTCCCTGAGCTCACGTCTCATAATTGGATAAAAATTACAGATTATGAACATTTATTCACTTGTATAAAACTCATCCCAATCCAATGTCAAATTCTTATTCAAACCTCAGATTTTCCATTGGTGGAACTTTTTCCTCCATTTTCAAACTTCTACATTCAAGTTCCATAATTAGATGAGAAAAATTACAAAAGATTAGAGTATTAGAACCAAATAAGAGTTAGAATTCGTTACCCAATAGTTCTCATTCAAAATCTCTCAAGAAATCGCCTTCTACAGAGCTCTAAACTCAAATACACAATTTCACTTTTTTCTTCCCAGAGATTTCTGCTTCTGTTAAGGGTCCACTGCACATGGAGTCCCGCTTCTATGGTAGTGTTTCCGCATCTACGAAAAATCATTAAGCCTCCAAATACCGCACCTGTGTTCCTTTCCTCGCATATGTGATTCCGTTTCTGCGGTCCTCGAGCCGCATCTGCTACCACCTGCCCTTATTCCTTAGACCATATTTACAGTTGCCAAACCACTTTTGCAGCTCCGCACGTGCGGTTCAAGCTTTGCAAGTGCGAAACCAACAGGTTAAACATATCATAAATTTGCCTAAGTCCAAATTAAATTGCCTAAGTCCAAATTAAATTCCTTTCAGCATCTGAAACTCACCCGAGGCCCTCGAGACCTCATCCAAATAGGCCAACCAATCCTAAGACATCATACAAACTTAATAGAAACCTCAAATCACATTAATAAATGATAAAACCACGAATCACCCTCCTATCCAAGCCTAAAGAACTTGAAATCTCAAGAATTCTGCAACCAATGCTGAAAACAACCAAACCATGTCCAACTGACCCCAAATTTTTTACACAAGTCTCACTCAACAATACAAAATGTACCATATTTTGGAATTAGATAACGACCCCGATATCAAAATTTCACTATTTGTCTGGAAACTTCAAAAATTCAATTTTTGGTATTACAAACCTAAATAAGCTATGTACCTCAAAAATACAATTTTAACATGCCCCTAAGTGTTAAACCCCCTAACAGAACTAAAACAATTAATGAAATTTCATTCTGAAGCCGGCTTCACACTGTTGTTACTACGGCCAAACGTTTAAGATCAAGCTCTTATTTAGGGACTAAGTGTCTCTAAAAACTCCAAAACTCAAAACGAATCATCCCGGCAAATCACAATTGAAGAAATAAAAATGTGGGAAACATTTAATAGGGGATTGGGGCATAGATTCTCAAAATGAGTGGCTGAGTTGTTACATTTCTAAATGATATTCTTGGCTTGATGTTCCCTTCACTTACTATACAAATGTACCGGCATGCAGATGTTAAGGTGCAAAGCACCGATCAATGGTTATTGGAGGACAAACCCTTTCATCCATTGAGAGTAATGGCTGAGGGTAGTTTCCTAAAGAGCAAGAAGAGGAAAGTCGTCACTATTACCATACCAGAGTCATCCTCACATGCAGAATTACCTGAGGGTCCAATTGGAAGTTGAACTGGTAGTTTGTTGCTATAAGTAACATAGTGCCACAGCTACCTAGTAGTCTCTCACACCCCCAGCCTAGGGCCGAGTATTTTACCTAGGAAGAAATGAAGAACTACCTAGATTCCCAAAAAACAAAGTCTCATAAGAAGTTGGCTACTTCTATTAGCAAACTCGAGGCAGCCTATGGCAACATGGCCAAGGCACTTGTAGATCTTCAGACGGACTTCGAGAAGGAGAAAGTGAGAAATAAGAAGAAGGGAAATTTTTTGATAACGATGTAGAGAGACATCAAGGACATCTTCAAATGAGGGCAGTCGAACACCAAGATACTAGTCAAAGACAACGATGATAACCAGAGTATTCCTTTATGTCAAATATTACTAGTAATGATGCGGATGATACAGATGATGATGAGGCTGAGAGTTCTTTACGTTAGTGATTAGCCTTTCTCCCACAGTCTGCTAGTCTAATGCAAACCTCAGAGAGACCCAAAAATTATTTTTATTTTATCTTAATACTGTGTAGTGAGGACACTGCTTTATTTTTGTTAGGGGTGGCTTTATGGAGTATACTTTATTAGTACATTGATATTTGACTTGTTCCCATGTTGGGCTTATTCTTTTGGATATTATGTGCCCTTGATGGGCTTGTTCTACTATTATGATAATGTGCCTTTACCTGACGTAATGTGTGATTGGAGATGCACTTGCACATTGGTCGCTTTTGTTATTCTTTTTTATTTTTCAATATTTATTTCTTTTATTTAGTAGTTGTTAGTCTATGTTATTTTTGTTTCTTTATAGTTAGTTGTTTTTGTTATTTATTTTCTTTAGTTTATATTATTTTTATCTCTTTAGTAATAGTATACTTTTCAATATATTTCCTTGGGTTTTCTCTATGCTACGGTTCTTTTTCGAGTGACATTTCTGTGTTGAACCAGGTAACATTTTCCTATGATTAATGGCGTGATGACATTCTTAAGGGAATTAGTCTTATTTTGTTATATGGAGAGTTTTTGATTGTTTGGTACTAATAAAATTAGTCTCTTGTAAGTGAAGTGTAAATTATGAATACTTCTCTAAATTTTGGTTGTAAATTGAAGAAGTAAGTTGCACGGGGAAGAATATTTTTTTGATAACATTTTGGCTCATTTAGCGACTCTTTACCCACTAGTTGGCATGATATTTCTCTAAGTGCTCTTACTGAGAAGTAAAATATATCCAAAAATATATCCATCTTCATTAGTTCATATGCCATGTGTTTTAGTTTTTGCTAAAATAATTTTTGTGTTTACTTCTATCATCTATAACTTGCTTGGTTAGTATTTCAATGCTAATGTTAATTATGTTTGGTCGAAGGGATGACCTTAGGTATTCTTTGTGATTGTTGAAAAAGCCTCTTTAGCCTTTTGAGCCTACCATTGCATAAATATTATCACTAGCTTACCCTATTTTAGCATTTAACCTTTTCTTTGGCTAACTCATTACAAACCTTTACCTTTTTGTGAAATAATCTCCTCTTTTGAACTTATCCCTCCTTGAATGTTAAGAATGAGGGTAAAAGCTTAAGTTGGGGGTGGTGGTTTTGATAGGGAAATGGTGAAGATGTACATTGTGTGTAGAAACACATACCTAAAAGTGCTTTAGATGAAGATACTCAAGCTCCAAAAGAAAAGTGTTTTATAAAAAAGTATGGACACTTGAAAAAATTAGAGAGTTACATTAAGGTTGTTCTATTTTGGTAATTATATGTCAATAAGGGCTATATGGTTTAAAAGAAGTAGAGTGTAAAAAGAATGTCAAATTTGAGTAGTGTTCAAGGAGGGTGTAGTCACTTGTATCCAAAATAATTATCCTACCCTCCCCTAAACCTACATTACAAGCTTAAGTGTTCTTAAGAGATCTTCAACCGAATGTTCTTGAATAGGCGGCGAATTAAAATAAGGGAAATCTCATGAATGATATTTTGTAACACTTGGATTATGATGGATTGGTTAGATATGTTTTAAATGGTTTAAATTGAGCATATCTAGTGGACTAGAGCTTTTGAGTCAGTTTTCGAGGCTTGATTGTTGTCACTTGATTATGTTGAAACTCTATTATACATTCTTAAGATCATTTTATATGAAAGGCTTATTTTGTTGAGATTTACATGCTTGAGACTCACATGTAGGAGCGTGAAAAGAGGGAGTCCAAGAGGCCTCGTAGTTTAGGTGGTTTCATTAGCTCTTCATCTGGAGGTCAGTCCCATTACAGAAGAGGTTGTTCTTCTATACCCATTCAAAAAGCTCACCATGTTCCTCGTGGTTCTTAAATTAGCCAAAGTGCCTTTAGTGCCTGCCTGCGCAGTAATCATTCACTAAATTGCCAACAAAGAGTTCTTACCATGCTTTGTCTGCATAGGGTTCCACAGGCAGCTATTCAAGTCATCATGGTCAACAGTTATGTCCGAGTAGGAGTTGTTTTGTATGCGGGTAATTGAGTCATCTCAAGGATGATTTCCCCACACGGTTGAATAGAGCTCCATAGTAAAATTCTTAGCCTACGATTCCAGTACTGTCAGCTATACCACCCGCACAACCAACTGGGTTAGGGTCCAATAGCTCGAGGCAACCCTAGAGAGGGAAGTCGATCAATTTGAGTTCTGGCCCGTTGCTATGTATTTCTAGCCAAGCTAGAGGTAGTAGGTTCCAATGCCATGATCAGATGTTTATTTTAGTATACCACATAGATGCGTTAGTATTGTTTTATCCTAGTTCCACTTATTCATTGGTATAATCATATTGTGCTTACTACTTTTATATGAAAATTGATTCCTTAGTTATTCCTATTCATTCATCTACACTGGTATGTGAATCTATTATTGTGGAGTATGCGTATAGGCCATGTGTGGTGACTATTGGGGGATTAGAGATGAGAGTTGATCTTTTACTATTAGCATAGTTGATTTTGATGTGATATAGAAATGGATTGGTGGTCACCATATCATGGTATTTTGGACCATGATAATGACGTGACATTGGTGATGCGGAGATTGACTATAGTTGACTGGAGAGGTTCTCTGAACTATGTTCCTAATATATTACTTTTATATTTGAAGCCCAATAGATGGCTGGGTAGGGAAGAATGGTATATTTAGCCCTTGAGAAGGATGTTGGTGCTTATACTCCTACTGTTGAGTCTGTTCTAATAGTGAGAGACTTTCCATATATGTTTCCTATAGACCTAACAGGCACGCAACCCGATAGGGACATTGATATTAGTATAGATCTGGTACCGGGCACTGAGCCCATCTCTATTCAACCAATTGTATAGCAACATGATAGTTGAAGGAATTGAAAGAATAGCTTTTCGAGCTAATTGATAAGGGATTCATTAGGCCTAATGTGACATCTTGGGGTGCACCAATTCTATTTGTGAAGAAGAAGGATGGTGCTACGAGAATGTGGATTGATTAGAGACAGTTGAACAAAGTTATAGTTAAGAAAAAGTACCCATTACCACACATTAATGACTTGTTTGGCCACCTTCCGGGTGCTAGAGAGTTCCCGAATATTCATTTGAGGTATATGTATCACAAGTTGAATATTCAAGATTTTGATATACTGAAGACGATATTCAAGATCCTCCAAGGTCACTATGAGTTTCTTGTGATGTTGTTTCGGCTGACCAATGCCACAACGATATTTATGCATCTGATGAACAGTGTATTTCACCCATATCTTGATTTGTTTTGCATAGTATTCATTGATGATATACTGATGTTCTCACGCTGCCATGAAGAGCATGAGCAACATCTGAAGATTGTGCTACAAACCTTGAGGGATAAGAACATTTATGCTAGATTCTCCAAGTGTGTTTTATGTCTTCATTCTGTGGTGTTCTTCAGGCACGTGGCATCAATTAAGGGTATCATAGTAGATCCATAGAAGATTGAGCTAGTACAGAGTTGGCCCAGACCGTCTTTATCTACTGAGATCTAGAATTTTCTTGGTTTGGCCAGATAGCATCATTGTTTTGTGGAAGGTGTCTCGTCCATTTTTGCACCTTTAACTAGATTGAACCAGAAGGGTGACCTGTTCTAGAAGTTTGATGAGTATGAGGATAGCTTTCTAAATTTCAAGACTACTTTGACCACAACTCCAGTTGTAGTTTTGCCTTTAATATCTTGTTGATATACGGTTTATTATAATGCTTCTCGAATTGGTATTAGGGGAGTCTTGATGTAGGAGGTTAGGGTGATTATTTATGCTTCCCTCTAGTTGAAGCCCCATGAGATGCACAATCCCATTCATGATCTTGAGTCGACAACTATTGTTCAAACATTGACGATTTGGAGCCATTATCTCTACGACGTGTCTTGTGAGGTATTTATAGATCGCCAGAGTCTACATCACTTGTTTAAGCATAAGGGTTTGAATTTGATGCAGCAAAGGTAGTTAGAGCTATTAATAGACTACGATATCATCATTTTGTATCATCCTTGGAAGGCTAATATAGTAGTTAATGCCTTGATTAGAAAGCGGATAGTATAGGTGGCCTTGCATATATTCCAGTTGGTGAGAGATAACTAGTATTGGATGTTCTTGAATTGGACATTCAGTTCATGAGGTTAGATATTTCAGAGCTTAGTTGGTTTCTTGCTTGCATGGTTTATTGGTCTTTTTTGTGTGAGCGCATCAGAGAATAATAGTATGATGACCCTAATTGGCTTGTCCTTGAGAACAAGGGGAAGCACGATGATGCCAAGTAGGTTTCTATTGGATATGATGTGGTGTTGAGGATGCAGGGTACAATTTGTGTGCCCAATGTAGATGGGTTATATGAAAGGATTCCTAAGGAGGCCAACAGTTTGTGGTATTCCATTTAATTGGAAGCTGTGAAGATGTATCAAGATTTTAGGCAGCACTATTTGTGGAGCAAAATGAAGAAAGAAATAGTATATTATATGGTTCAATGATTGACTTATCATATTTTACTACTTGCTAAGTTTGCCTACAGCAACAGCCACCAATCGAGTTTTTAGATGACTCCTTACGAGGCCATATATGTAAGGCGGTGTCATTCTCCAGTTGTTTGGTTTGGGTTAGGAGAGTCTAGGTTGTTGGGTACTCATTTGGTTTGTGATGCCTTGGAGAAAGTCAAGTTGATTTAGGATCGACTTCGTGCACCACAATCTACGGAAAAGAGGTATGCTGATAGGTTGGTTCATGACGTTGCATTTATGGTGGGTGAGAAGGTTATGCTCAAGCTTTTTTCCATAGAGGGTGTATTGAGTTTCAGGAAGAATGGAAAGGATAGCCCTCGGTATGTTGGACATTTTGAGGTGCTTCTGATAACTGGAGAGGTGGCTTAAAAGCTTGCATTGCCACCTAGTCTATTAGGTGTTCACCTAGTGTTTAATTTTTCTATGCTCTGAAGTATTATGGCGACCCATCCCATGTGTCCATGTACGATATAGCTAGATGGAGACTTGACTTATGATTGGATCCGGTGAACATTATGGATTGGCACGTTCAAAAGTTGGCATAAAGAATACAACATCAGTGAAAGTATAGTAGAGAGGCTAGCCAGTCGAGGTGGATACTTAGGAGACCACGTGGGAGATGTAGAGCAGATATCCATGCCTATTTGAGACTCTAAGTATGATTCTAGGCCCGTTTGAGGATGAATGTTTATTTAAGACAAAGAGAAGGTTACAACCCTGTCGGTGGTCTTTTCTATTATAGCCCGTTTCCTCTATTTATTTCTTATTATATTTTTAATTGTAGTTTGTGACATGTTGAGGTGGTCGGTTTGGTTTCGGTAATGTTTTGGAGTGAATTGACACATATAGTCCTAAGGTTGAAAGTTTAAGTCAAAAGAGTTGACCAGATGCTGACTTTTGTGTAAACGACTCTGAAATATAGATTTGATGGTTACAATTACTTTGTATGGTGATTTTGGGAATTAGGCGTGTGTCCAAATATCGATTTTAGGTATGTAGATCGTTTTGTCTTGAATTGGCGAAAGTTGGAAAGTTTAAGGTTTGGAAGGTTGAGAAGTTTGACCGTGAGTTGACTATATTTATATTGGGCTCAGATGTTTGTATCGAGAGTTAGAATAGGTCCATTTTGTCATTTCTGACGTGTGCAAAATTTGAGGTCAATCAGAGTTGGTTTGGTATGATTCGGCATTAGTTTTAGAAATTTGAACTTCATTAGGCTTGAATTGAGATGTGATTTGTGATTTGATATTGTCTAATGCGATTTGAGGCTTCGACTTAGTTCATATCATGGTTTATTACTTATTGGTATTCTTCGATAGGGTCCCGGCGGCCTCGGGAGTGATTCAGATCATGTTCGGACTCAATTTGGACTTGGAGCAGTTGTTGATATCTATGCACCTTGTTTCATGTTTCACGATCACGAGGAAAGGGACGCGATCATTTCAATTCTGGTAGGTTGGAATTTGTTCTACGGGTTCATTAGCTTAGAGAAATGATAATTAAACTTCGGGTATTTGTGCAATGCGAACGCGAGAGATAGGGTGCGTTCGCGAAGAAGGAAGGTGAGGCCTGGAAGTTGAACACATTTGCTCTTCGCGATCGCATGTATTTGTCTGCGAGCACGTAAGTATTGGTTGCTGACCATCGCATTCGCGACTATGAGTTTGTGTTTCTGTAGACTTTTTGAGGGCTGAGATTTTTTTTGTTCTTCGAGATCGTGTCAAGGGTCCTGCAAATCATGATTCATTGTAATTGGACATGAACATTAAAAACCCAAATCGATGGTTATAGTTATTATTTAATATTTTAGGTTGTAGAACTCATTTTTGGACAATTTGTTTAGGGCATTTTCTCGTCTTGAATCTTTATTTCATGATTTCATCTCTTTTTTAGCATTTAAGTGAATTGAAATGAATAAATGGTGGAATTTGTGGATTGTAAAAATAAAAATGGAGGTTTCAAGCTCAATTAGATGTCGAAATTGGGTGATTCTGGTATGGTTAGACTCGTAATTAAATGAGTATTCGGATTTTGAGAATTTTTTGGGTTCCGAGATGCATGGTCGGGGTTAAGTTTTTGGGTTGCCTTTTAGTTTGGTTAACGATCATAGATTTATAATGTAGAATAAATTCCCGTGGTATTTAATGATTATATATAGTTGATTTGGGTTGATTCTGATCGTCTAGATGTCAATACAGGTGGAAGGGCTTGTTAGAAGAGTAATTTGGCTTGAATGTATCTTATCCAAACTTAGTTGAGCTAGTAGATACCTGAATTATTTGTGATAACTACGTGCTATGGGTGGCGTATATGTGTTGGGTTGAGCCTATTTGTGTGCACCCCCCACCCCTCGGGGGGTACTACTTCCATGTTCAGGGTAGTACTTAGACTACAACATGCCTTTAAATGATTGATAAGGTTAAAATTGATATATTTCTCCCATTTGTACCCTATGTGAGTTATTTGTATAATATTTGAGATTTTGTCGAGGTTATTATTCCATTTGGACCTAATGAACTTCTAATTCTTGATGGAAATTAGTTGTTCTAGCTTTGATAGTACACATTGCACGTGCCTACACCGTAGCATGTTATTGTACCAATCCAGGATCATGAAGCTTGATAATCATTGATCATGTACATATATTCCCGCATATTTACTTTCTCTTTTGGTTGTTTCTCTTTTGTGTAGGATTATGCCTCCTAAAATATCACGGCATGTAGCTAGCTCGTCTAGGCAATCGACCTATGACGAGTTTAGATTCAGATGCGAGGAGGCGGAAGCTGACTTCCACGCCAAGGCTACTAAAGCTTGGCTCCAGGAAATTGAAATTGACAGGTTAGCCATTCGGTCTGAAAGGCCCGAGATATATGATGAAATTTGCCGCCGCGAAATGGAGTTCTTGTTCGACGCACCGACCCTCGTGAACAAGATGCTGGTTCAGGAGTTTTATGATAATGCTCCCTACGGGGTGTCCAGAGAAGTATTCGTCCGAGGTAAGTACGTCTACACTAATGTACACTCTATTAGGTAGGCTCTTAGACTGCCAAATTTTACTAGTGACGTGGACTACTACCACGATAGGCCTGGTGTCACCTGGGACATCTTAATTGAGGCCTTATGTATTGATGGTATCCCAGTCTGAATAAGAAACAAAACACTCCACTCTAACTGTTTCACCCACACCGCTAAATGCTGGTTCACAATCATATGTAACCGGCTCTTGCCCTTAAGCAACACCATTGACGTGAACTTTAATAGGGCACTACTAACATGGTGTTTTATCACCCAGCGGGACGTGGATATCGCCCGCCTGATTAGTAACGAGATGGTGCTGAGGGGATCCCTTAAAGCCAAGGGTTTCTATTACCCATCTCTCGTCACTACTTTGTGTCTCGGCCATCGGACTCCGGTCCTTGCCACGGATGGTGATCTCCCTCCAAAAGCTCCATTCAGAGCTTCTCAAATTAGGGTGGGCCGAGACAATGACCCAATTGACTTGGATGCTGAGGTTGACCCTGTGCCGGTTGCCCGGGCCAGGCATTCCATTGACTCAACCGGACCTTCTAGGCACGCTCACCATGGAGCGGGTATGTCTAGGTCCGAATCTACTAGACCTATGCTTAGGTCAATGGAGGAGGATGTTGCGGACTTACGCACCTCCGTAGATGGTTTACACACGCGCTTAGACGCGATGTCATAGAGGCAAGCACGGTCGAAAAACAGATTCATGGCATGGTTCCGAGCACTTGATCGAGCATGTCACGTCGATCCCTGCACCGTCTCCGGCGCTGAGTGAGTCACAGGTAAGTTTTCTCGCCCTTTTGAGCTATATTTGTCTTATTATGTCATGAGGACATGACATGATTTTAAGTGTGGGATGGGAAACGTATCTTGTATTTATTGTATATAGTAGGTGTAGTTGTAAATTATATTAGCTGGCTTGGCCCGATGATGGACACTTGGTGACGGGTTTCTTAAGGGTCTAAGTGAGAATAAAAAAAAATCAAAAATTTGAAAAAATCCAAAAATGTGAGTTGAGGGCTCTTCCTGATGACGAACTATTTGGACAAGTACTCTTGATGGAAGTAGTCCATGTAGGAATTTTTCTTTCTTTTATTTTCTTTTCCTAGGTAGTGTATCACCTCCCCCTTGGTTTTTCTTTTGACCACGGTTCTTTTCCAAGGGTTTTATTGAACCGGGTTAGGTAGATTTTTCTTTTTAGGATTAGAGGGCAAAGGTTGACATGTAACCCCAAGTATGCACATTAGCAAAACTTAATTGAACTTGAGAATGTATTATTTAAGTTTGACTGTAGATTCTAGGATATACCTTAAATTTCACAATACATCTTGCTTGAACATTGACAGGACTTTGTAGATGAACCGAATTCTAAATGAGTTGCATGCTATGTGTGTGTGAGATTTTACCTACATTATATGTTTTATATGATACCTAGAACTTGCCATGTGTGTTTGCAAAGCGAAATAGAAGTTGTTTGGTTGTAGAGATGATAGAGGCATTTCTTTGTGTAACCCCATAAATCAATAAGACATGAATTCATTTGTACATAATATCCTATTTAACCCCTTTGAGCTTAAAGCCTATTCTTTGATAACCCTGGAATGTTCATGAAAAATCGGAATCATATATTGTTCTACTTTACCTCCTAGAAGCACTTGTGCTGTAATAAATATGCAAAAGTCTAAGTGTGGGGTGAAGGGAAACTGAAAAAGGGAAAATCAAGAATGAATGGTAGAAAATGGTGAACTGGCAAAATAATGTAAATGCGTTGCAATGCAATGATAAACAAAATGAGAAAAAGAGCTATATCAATGTATATATGTAAATTAGAAAGGCCAGTTACACCAACAAAAGAAAATTGGGGATTAAAAGCAAATAAAGGTGAAGCAATGTTTAGGGGAGACATAAGGAAGAAAACAAAAAGGAAAGTTGTGAAAAAGAAAGAAAAGTGCTTAGGGAGGTTAGCCACTATACCCAAAAGTATCCTACCCGTCCCGTAGCCAACATTACAACCCTTAAAGACCTCTTGATCTATGATTGAATAACTCGATTAGTGGAGTATTACACTAAGGGCAAGCCTATGGTGTGTCTGTACGCATATGAATGTTCTTTGTTGAGAGTGAGCGAATTTTTCCTATATCTATAAGTTCCATGTTCTAAATTGTTTATGTGTGGGAACTTCTCTCAATAAATTGTGTGAGGGCATGTAACTCAAGAGGAAAACGGTAAATTTGAAAATCTGTGATAATAACTAGAGTAAGCAATAATGTGATGGCATGTGAGTTTACGGTTAGGTAAGGATTGTGCATGTCTTAAGTTAATCATGAAATATAGCTTTTGTGACATATTTTGGGGGAGGCATTAATAAAATTGGCCTAAAGTGTGATTAAGGTTGCTCGAGGACGAGCAAAAGTTTAAGTGTGGGGTATTGATAATAGGTGAATTTGACTATAATTATGCCCTAAATAATCACACTTTATTGTTGAATTGATTTTGTTTATGATGACAAAATGCTTTTATTAGTGTTCATTGGTGTGTTATAGGTACACATAAGCCATTGGATACTAAAGGAGCTATTTTGGAGTCACATGATGAAAAGGCCAAGTGAAGAGTTAAAGTGAAGTTGGCTTGAAAAATTGAAGAAGAGATTCCGGAACACTGTTCATCCGCGGTTCACTCGCGACCGCGGAGGAATTCAGAAAAACCTGCTCGCGGAACTTTTGGAGATTCAGAGGAGTGCTCTGTTCGCGCTCCGCTCGCGACCACGAACGAACCGCGGAAGATGCCGAAAATTTTAAGGCTAATTTTGTACAAACTCAATTTTTAAGGCCTAAACCCTCTATATAAACCTAGATTTTGCCCAAAAGAGGCAAGCATTGTATTATTACCTACTTTTCCAAGATAATTAGTAAGAGAGAACTCTCTCAACTTATTTCTTTCTTTTATATTAATTCTTTGATTATGCATTAAATTATTATTCTTGTTTCTTTGATTATGAGTAGCTAATTCCTTATCTAAGGTTTTGATGGAACCTATTGGGTGATGAACTTCTCGTTTATGTGATTACAAATTGTTAGCTAGATTTTTATTTGTTCAACTTCGTTCTTGTTGTAGTTAATTGGTAGAGCTCCCGATTAGCTGGGCCTATTTAGTGTGCATAACTTGGAAAATAGTGCATATTTATGTATATTGTTGAACAACACCACACCTAGATGTTGGAGGAATCTATAACTTTAGGCTTAAAGGTGGGATTAGGAATAACGAAGCCTTGGGTGCAATCTTAAGTGAACTATTCAAATTAAAGCTAGTTAGGGTAGCTCGGGAGAGTGCACTAGTAAATTATTGTAGTTGCTCGGGAGAGAATTACGGTAAAAATAGTGTTTATGATTGATAGAATATATTA
The DNA here is from genome assembly GCA_032618575.1 of Nicotiana noctiflora. NCBI lineage: Eukaryota > Viridiplantae > Streptophyta > Magnoliopsida > Solanales > Solanaceae > Nicotiana > Nicotiana noctiflora. The sequence continues at coordinate 1,999 of JASVEL010011519.1, read as the reverse complement.
ACAATTTGTATGAGCATAAACAGAAGGGATTCCATCAATAGGGGAATCAATACCTTAGTCTTTCTCTATATTATTTACCCAATATTCAATTATTTCTTTAAAGTCTTTAATTCTTGCAAAAGTTAGTTATTAGAAAATACCCACAAAAATATACTCAAAGTTTGGGAACTTTCTCCAGATGTGTTCTTGGGTTGTGAAAGTTGCAATTGGTTGGTTAATTCCCTGTGGGATCGACTCTGGACTTAATTGACCGGATTATATTGACTACGGCCATTGGTTGGACGTGAATCACCCAACTCTGTCATCATTCAGTGCGTTGCCTGAAAAAGAGTTCTTACCATGCACCATATGCACAGAGTTCCATAGGTAGCTATTTAGTCAGGTATAGTATCTCCATCAGAGGAGGGGTTGTTTTGAGTGCGAGGGCATGAGTCATCTGAAGAGGGATTGCTCTAGACTATTGGGTAGGGCTCCAAATCAGAGTTCTTATCCAATAATTTCCAATACCAACAGCTACACCACCCGCACAACCAGCTCAGGGTGGAACCCATTTAGCTTGAGGCTACCCTAGAGGGACAGGTTGATCAGGTGGTGCTCAGGCTCGTTGCTAAGTACTTCTACCGAGGCTAGAGTCAGTTACTTCTGATGTCGTGATTAGAGGTATTGTTTCAGTATTCCACGTGGATGCTTTAGTATTGTAACCCCTTATTCATATGTATCATCATTTTTTCTTGTTACTTTGATATGCCATGTGATTCCTTAGTTATGTGTATTTATGTATCTATATCGGTGGGTGATTCTATTATTGTTAACCATGTGTATTAGTCATGTGTGGTGACTATTGAGGGACTAGAGATGGGAGTGGATCTTTAACTACTTAGCATGGTTGAGTTTGACGTAATTTAATGTATGGATTGGCAATCACCATGTCATGCTATTTTGGATTGTCACGATAAGATCGTGACATTGGTGATCCCTTGATTTCCTATGGTGGAGTGGAGAGGTTCTCTAGACTATGTTTCCGATAGAGTAATTTCATATTTGAATGCCCAACGTATGGTTGTGAAGGGATGTCTGGCATATTTAGCCCTTGTGAGGGATGCTAGTGCTGATACCCCTGCCGTTAAGTTTGTTCCAGTAGTGAGAGACTTTCCAGTTGTATTTCTTGTAGACCTGACAGGCATGTGACCCGACATTGATATTAATTTTGGTATTGATCCGTTGTCGGGCATTCAGCTCATCCCTATTCTACCGTATTGTATGGCACCAGAACAGTTGAAAGAAATGAAGGAACAACTTCAGTAGCTACTTAATAAGGGATTCATTAGGCCTAGTGTGTCGCCTTGGGGTGCATCAGTTCTATTTGTGTAGAAGAAGACTAGTACCTTAGAGAATGTGAAGGGGTGCATCGATTCTAGTGTGTCGCTTTTATTTGCTATGTGTTGTGATTTCTGATTTGCATGTGCAGTCCGTATTTTTTTCGAGAAGTTTTTATGTGAAAAATAAAAGACAATATGAATTTTTGTCTTAAAAATATTTGAGTTGACTATGGTAATAGTTTTGTGTAAATAGATCTGGGTAGGAATTTTAACATTCCCGGTGGGTCTATATCATGGTTTTGACTTAGGTGTATGCCCAAAACTAAATTATGAAGGCCCTAACTTTATTTGACGTGATTTGTTGAAAACTAATAATTTGATGGTATAAAGAATTCCAAAGTTTGACCATAGGTTGGCACTATTTCTACCAGGTTCAGATTTTAATTCCGGAACTTGGTATAGGTCATTTTACTTTTTAAGACTTGTCTACAAAATTTGGTGCAAAACGAAGTTAATTTGATAGGATTTGGACGCTCGGTTGTGAATTTGAAGGTTCTTGAGTTCTTCGAAAATTTATGCATTTCGATATTCAATTTGTAGTTCTAGGTTATTTGTGTGTAATGATCATGGGAGAAAGTTTGTATGATGTTATTACACTTGTATGCATGTTTGGTTTAAAG